>ML798180.1:562294-588123 GCA_009831015.1 Picea engelmannii
ACAGCGTGAGGGACGTCTCCGAAGCAGGCGAGTGGCAACGGTATGGTTTTAATGGTAAAGTAGAAAGCAGTTTTATATTCGGCAAAATTATTGTTATTGGTGATAATATGATGAGATTGGTTGGCATTATGGTTTGCAATTTCGCTCCGCAATGATATTATAGAGTTTGTTTATACTCTGATCATGTGTCACCTTAGTTATGATGTCCTGTGTTTGTGCATTGATATGAATTAGGTGATGTTGTTAATTTCTTATTTGTTAAAAGAAAAAAGAAAAAACCTTTCCTATTGAACTTCGCTATTCATAGACATAACAAAGGGATCGTTACATATGACACATCTTGTTTGCGTTATGTTTTGTGAGCTAGGGTTTATCTCTTGAGATGGTATTGGATGTTCAGTATTGCTGCATATATCAGATTTGTTGAGAGATACAATTGATATTTTGTTGTTGGTATTTGGCATATGGGTATTGGTCTTTCGGTTGTGATGTGTTGCTGAAGTTGTTGGTTTGGCTTGAGGCTACATAATAGTGAGGTTGTGGCACATGGTTTCATGTAAGGGTTTACGGTATTTGGTTTATGGATAGAGTGATGAATTTTTTATGGTTATATTGGTGTATGTCTTTGGTATATGGTTGAGGTACATGTTGGGTACATGGTTGAGACAAGTAGTTGATGAGTTGACACATATTGAGGTGTATAGTTGATGATGTTGGTACATCTTGATGAGTTATAGTTGATGTGCATTTGATTCATGGTTGATGCATGGTACATGTTGGTTTAGGTTATTGGTACAAGTTGTTTGGTGTAGGTTGATTGGTGTAGGTTGTTGCAGGTTATTGGTACAGGTTGATAGTGACAAGTTGACAGTGGAAGTGGTTGATTCAGTAACAATGACGGGTTGTCTACATTTGGCATTTATATTTTAGGGCAGTTGGACGGAGCAAGGACAAGTGGTTGTAGTCAGAGAACATAGGGGGTTGTAGCCAAAGAATTGGGGAGTTGAAGCTTCCCTCAGGTAGTAGCCTGAAAAAATAGGGGGTTGGAGCCTCCTTTCAGTTGCAGCTGGAAAACAAAGGAAGTTGGTGCTTCCAATGAATGTAATTCTTCAAGACATATAAGAAAAAAATTATGTGGTTTTCTCTCGCTTTGGGTTTCCACGTAAAAACACTGGTGTATTGTGTATGTGTTTGATTGCTCATTTGTTCATTGTTTATTTACTTTATAAATATTGGATGATAATGCTACATTGATATAACACTTGCATTTTTGGTGAAAAAAAATTAAATTTCTCTATTACTGATTCATCCCCCCTCTCAGTAATCCAACATAATTTTTCCTTCACTAAAAATAGGGAAGTAGTTGTCCGGGTGATAGTGGCAACACTTCCATGTTACAATTGTCTTTGTACCTTTGTGAGGGATTTTCACTTGGGTGCAATTTTTGTGTGATAACATTTTGGCATTGTTTCCAAGGAGAAATGAGTCCTTCTCCTTGGTTATCCAAAATCTATGCTTCAACCCTTTTTATGAGTTGAAACCAAAGCCTTATCTAAATTTACTCATCTGGTGACTCCACATGAAAAAAACCTAAGTGTTGGATACACTACAAGAAGTTCCAACCAAATAATTTTCCGTGGATACTCTAATACTATAAAATTATATAGAAGAAAAATCCAAAGGAATTATCATGCTTTAAAAGATAACCTTGAAATACTAGAGGACGTAAGAACCCTTTTCACTGATACTTCAAGAGTAATCACAATGGCCACTCAACCGCGAGTTAAAAAATCCTACAAGGCTTTGGACATGTCTAGGATTCAAGGGTTCCCTTATAATTTGTCTGATAAGTTTGACAAGTGGTTACCTAAGTTTTAAGGAATGAATGTTATCATAAATAAAGACCATATAATTATTTCTACAATTCCCTTGGTGTGCATGGTGTCCCAAATGAACATGAGGATGTGGCTATGAAGCTCTTTTCAACATCCTTGGAAGAAATTGCTAGGTCTTGGTTTAATATTTTGTCTGCTAATAGTATTAGAACTTGTAAATATTTCCATTATGATTTCATAAAGATATGGGCAATTAGAAAGGATGGTATATTTATGCTAACCCAACTCCATGAGATTAAAAAGAAAGATAATGAAATTGTATGGGGGTTTGATGAAAGTTTTAACAACTTGATAAAACAAATACCTAAAGATATTAAGCCGAGATATGGTGCCATCCTCCTACAATACACCAATGATTTTGATGGGAAATTTGTTTTCATGTTGAGAGATAAGTTCCCAAACAACTTTGAGGAATCTCAAGAGGAAGCTGGTAAGATTGAAGAGAATATGTTAACCTCAAAAATAGATCCTTTTAGTGCACCTCGAGCTAGGGAAAAGACTAAGCCTAGGGATATGAATAATGTTGATCCTACCCAAGACCCTATAATGTATCTAGCTCAAAAGTTTGACAAAGTGACAATTGAGATCATGCAAATGCAAGCCACTCTCCTAAATAAAGAAACTATTTTGGAAAGGGAAAGGGGTCAATAACATTATTTTCCTCTCAGATCTCAATATAATAGCAATCGTCAACCTAGAGGAAATTAGGGGTGGAATATAAATAGACCTCCTTCTTAACAAAGAATACCTAACCCCCTTTCCCCTTCTAATATGATTAATCAAGAAGGAATCCCATGGTGTTTTCCTTGCAATGAGTCACATAAAGAATGGCATTGCCCTCGAAATCAGGATTATAAGGATGAACATTTTGATATCCCTAAGAGTATGAACTTTGTTGAATATTTGGATCCCATATATATTATACCTCATAAGACTTATACGATCACTGATGAGCAAATGAAACAAATCAAATATAAATTTTTTTATGCAACTAGGTTGGCAAGGTTGGAAATTTTGAATTCCAAGGATGAAGATTTTAAGAACAAGCCCAGGAAAGAGAGATACCTTCAATGCACTAAAATAAACAAGTTACCTAATAATTCACAATTTGAGACACCAAGAAATAATAGGACTATATATCATTTGCCTTTGAATATTGATCCTACACCTCCAACAACATCAAACAAGAACGATGATGTGCACTTAAATGTTGATGTGACAAATGTCTTGGCTAAGGTTATTGTTCATATCCCTCTCTCTGAGTTAATCAAGATTCCTTCCCAAATGGATAAGGTGAAAAAAGTTCTTGATTGTTGAAGAGACACCTAACGAACCTCATATAGTGTTGCAAACCATGAATTACGATAGACAAAATGGATGGCATGCACCTTTCTTCATCACATTGGTTGTGAATAACCTCCTTCTTCGTAATTGTACGTTAAATTTTGGGGATTCCACCAATGTGATGTCTTTATAGGTCATGGAAAAGGTGGGATTGAAAACCACAATACCTTATAGGAATTTGTGTGGAATATATTCAAGAGAAATAAAGGTTTTTGGTCTCATAAAGGATTTAAAGGTTAGTCTAGTTGTGTATCCATATATCTCTTTGTTGATGGATGTTGTAGTCAAAGATGTTCTTAATTCTCGGGGGATGTTGTTATCTAGGAGATGGGCTACAATTTTTGGAGGTAGCATTCAAATGGACTTATCTTCCACCACCATCCCAACCTGTGAAGGAACCTTTGTCACTCTTTATAGGCAACCAGCTATGAGATACCAATTTGATGATCTTGAGGTTCCTATGAATGTGTTGATGTGTATTGAGGAATAACTTGGAAACTTGTGTGTCTTTTCAAATTTGATAGTTCCAAAGAATGAAGAGAACCATGAGGGTGTTTGGTCCATGTATTTTGATGGTGTTTGATCCAAGAGAGGAGTTGAAGAAGGGATTGTTTTTGTGTCTTTGATAGGCATTTTCAAACTTTTCTCTTATATAATCGAGTTTGATTATATTAACAACATTTCCAAATATGAAGCCTCGAGTATAGGATTAGAATTGGCATGAGACATGGAAATTAAGTGTTTAAATTTAATTGAGGATTCTAATCTTATTGTTTCTCAAGTGAAGAAAGTGTTTGCTACAAATAACAAGAGATTGAAAAGGTATATAAATTTAGTATTGGATACCATTGAAATATTTTATGTTTCTGCAATCGAAGCAGTTCTGAGAGAGAAAAATGTTGTTGTTGATGCATTAGCAGTGGCATCATCCACTTTGAAACCATGCAAGGAGTTGGTCACCAATGAGTGTAAAATGGAAATTGTTTTTAGAACAACCATTCCCAACAATATTGAGAATTTGAAAGTCTTTCATGATAATGCTCAAATTGTCTATTTTATGAATAACTTGAAAGAGTTATTGGAAAACCAAATTAATTGTTAAGGAGAAACCGAGAGTCAATATTTGGAAATTGAAGATTTTCCAAACAATTCAATTTTGAAAGGAGAAGTTCCCTTGGACAGAATATTTGATAGACTTGAGATGTACACAGAGAAAAGTGTTATTGATCAATCTGAAGAAGCTTTTGAGATCAACATTGGTTAAACATCTAGTCCTAGAATGATTAAAATAGGAAAGAACATTGCTCCCAATGAGAGAAGAGATATTGAAAATATTATATGTGAGTACAAATATGCCTTTACTCAGTCATACAATGATTTAAAGTCTTATAAAGGAGACATAATTCAACATGCCATTTTGTTAAAATAAGGGGTGCAACCTTTTAGACAAAAGAAAAGAAATATAAACCCTAAGTTAGTCTTGTTAATCCTAAAGGAATTGAAAAATATTCTTGATGTGAAAATCATATCTCCCATTATAAATTTCTCCTGTGTGGCCAACTTGGTTGTAATTTGGAAGAAAACTAGTGAAATCTGATTGTGCGTCGACTTTAGAAACCTTAATCAACTTTCTCTCAAAGACAATTATCCTTTACCTAATATGGAAAATATGTTGCAAAGAGTTATCGGGGTTGGAATGCTTCCCATATTGGATGGTTTTTCAGGATATAATCATTTTTTTGTTAAACTTGATGAAGATCAAATTAAGACAACATTCACCACCCCATGGGGAACTTACAATTACTTGAGATTTCCCTTCAGTCTTTTCAATGTTGGATCAACTTTTTAAAGGGATGTGGATTTCATTTTTAGAGACTTAGTGGGAAAGATAATAGAAATTTACCAAGGTGACTTAATTGTGGTTTCCAAAGAGAGAAATGCACATGTGCATCATCTAAGGAAAGTGTTTGAGCGATGTAGGAAGTATGGAATCTCATTGAATCCTAAAAAGTCAACTTTGGGTGTGGACTAGTGAAAATTGTTGGGTCATATTGTGTTCAAAGATGGTATTTATATTGATCTAGAAAGATTTCATTACATTAAGAATACCCCTTTCCCAGATAATAGAAAAATTGTACATTCATTCTTTGGTGAAATCAAATTTATAAGAAGATTCATTCCTAATTTTGCTAAGATTGTCAAACCAATGAATGTTTTATTAAAGAAAGATGATGTGTTCAAGTGGGATGATTGTAGTAGGAAATAATTTAAATATATTAAATAAGTTATCACAATGGCATCGGTCCTTGTTATCCTAGATTATTCTCGAGATTTTATCTTTTTCTCATTTGCATCTAAAGATATGATTGCTAGTGTGTTGTTGCAAAAGAAGAAGTAAAATAATGAGCAACCCATAGCTTTCATGAATAAATATTTAAAGATGTTGAATTAACTTACACCATTACAAAGAAGCAAGCCTATGTCCTGGTGCAATCATTGAAAAAAATTAAGAGTTATGTCAGGTACAACAAAATCATAGCCTATGTTCCATAGCCATTCATTAAGGATGTGTTAGCGCAACAAGATTTTCTTGGAGTTCGGGAAAATGGGTATCTAAGATTCAAGAATATGACCTAGACATTAAACCAACCAAGATTATAAAAGGGAAAGCTTTAGCTAAGATTTTAATTGAGGGAAATGAAAAATATTTGGGAATAAATGAAAACGATCAAGTAAATGTTGTTTTGAGTGAATGGAAGAATGACAAGTGGTATTAGGATATCGTTTATTACCTGAAGAATTTATCATGTCATAACCACTTCGTTGATTGTAAAACAAGATCTTTGAGGCTAAAATCCATGAGATATTGCTTGAATTGGGATGTCCTTGGTTGAAGCAACCTTGATAGAATAATCATTAGATACATTAACAAAGAAGAAGCCAACAAGTTAGTTGGGGAGTTCCATTCAGGGTATTGTGGGGGCCACTTCGCAGCTCACACTACCATGCATAAAATATTGAGGGAAGGTTACTATAGGCGTACTTCATTCAATGATGTTCATCATTATGTAAGGTCTTGTCAATCGTGTCAATTTTTCACAAGGAAACAATGATTGGATACTTTACCTTTGAAACATGTTGTACTTGAAGCACCCTTTCAACAATGGGGTTTCTGTTAGAAAAATAGGACTGTAGAGAAATAAAATAAAACAAATGAGGAAATAAAACACATAAGATACACAATACAATAGATACACATATATACGTGGTTCACCCAATGTGGGCTTCGTCCACCAGATAAATATACATGCCCTTCCTTTATTATTATCCAACAAATGAAGGGATGCAACCTACAACATACCTGCTATAACTTCCTCTTCTTTCTCTCACAGTCTCCTCTGTCAGAATACAATATTCACTCACATACACAGTCGCAATAAAATTCCCTCATAAAAGAAGGTTTCCTTCTAGGGAAAAAACCCTAACATAACTTCTACCGTCATATATGCGACCTTATAATGAATTGTACAGATTGACTACAAAATTACAATACTTTACAAGTCAATTTTCCCAAAAACTTCTCTTCGGGGGCACTACCCCTACCAGGGGGGCTCCAAAATTTCTCGCTCCCCCCCCCCTCAACCTCCCTAGAGAGAGATTTGGGGGGGAAATCCCCCCCACACCCCCCCCTGTCAGGTAATGGGGTCCAAAAGCGGATGAAACAAGACCTATGAATCTAGAAGATAATCAAGCTCCATAACCAACAATCTCCCACTTGTAGACTAATCACAACAACTTCATTGTTACTGTACCTATTGGACTATGATCCACCTTGGACTTAGGAAATGTGTCACCTTCACCTTCATGCTTGAAGGCCAACTGAAACTGAGCAGGAACTTAGTTTCTCTCTAGTTACTACCTTTGTTAATATGTATGCAGGATTTTGGCTAGTACATATCTTTTCCAACTTCAATTATCCATCTTGCAAAATGGATTGTATGAAATGGTACTTGAGATATATATGCTTAGTCTTAGAATGGAAGGTTGAGTTCTTTGCACGATGAATGGCTCTCTAGTTGTCACATTACAAATTTCTATTCTCCTACTTCTTTCCCAATTCCTCCATAAACCTATGTAACCAAATCATCTATTTACTATCCTTTGTAGCAACAACATACTCTGTTTCCATTGTTGAAAGTGCAAAAACATTTTGCAGTTTTAAAATCCAACTTACCGATGTTCCACCTATAGTAAAAACATACCCTATGGTGCTTCCCCTGCTATCTTTATCACTTGCCATAATTGAGTCAACATATCCCTGTAAAATTGTGTTTGAAACTCCAAAACATAATGCATGAGTAGCAGTACCTCTCAAATACCTGATAATCCATTTTACCACCCCTCAATGTTCTTTACCTGGAATGTTCATATACCTTCTCGCAACTCCCACTACATGTGCAATATTCGGTCTTGTGCAAACCATAGAATACATCAAGCTGCCAACTGTGGATGAATAAGGGACCCTGGACATGTATTATATCTGCTCGTGTGTCTTGGGACACATTTCCTTGGTTAATTTGAAATGGCTGGCCAAAGGTGTACTAACTGGTTTTCCATTCTGCATTCTAAACCTATCCAACACCTTCTCTATGTACTCACCCTGAGACAATATCAATTTGTGATTTTTCCTATCTCTTGTTATTCTCATACCAAGGATTTTCTTTGTATCACCTAAATCCTTCATCGCAAATGAATTATCTAATTTCCTTTTTAGCACATTTATATCCTATATGTTAGGTCCTGCAAAATGCATGTCATATACATACAATAGCAAGATAATACAACTTCCATTTTCTATCCTCTTAAAATAAACGTAGTGATCATAATGACAGTTACTATAACCTTATTCTATCATAAACCTGTCAAACTTCAAACACCACTTCCTTGGAGCTTGCTTTAGGTCATGCAAGATCTTCTTCAACTTTCATACCAATTTTTTCTTCCCTTTGAATCGATATCCCTGTGGCACCTGCATATAAATCTCTTCCTCCAAATCCCCATGGAGAAAATATGTTTTTACATCTAACTGTTCAAGATGAAAATAGTCTACTGCCACAAGACTTAAAATAGTCCTAATTGAAGTCATTTTAACAATAGGAGAAAATATTTCATCAAAATCTATACTTTTCTTTTGTGCAAACCTCTTTATAACAAGTCTATCCTTGTACCAATTTTTGCCTCCATCTTCTTCCTTCAACTTGTAAACTCATCTATTCTACAATGATTTTTTTTCTACAAGAAACATAACCAAGTCCCAAGTCTGGTTATTTACTAAGGAATTCATTTCCTCTTTCACACCATGCTCCCACTTCTTTTTAGTGTCTACCTGCATTGTCTCTTCATAAGTTTTTGGTTCACCTGAGTCAGACAATAATAAATAATACAATGGAGCAGAGTATAGTTCAGGGGGTATACTTAACCTGGTAGGTCTTCTAACAACACTTGCAATAGTTTGAGTTGCATGTTTCTCTTGTTTTTGTACATTTTGATTTTTTGGTACCTTTGGAATTTCATTTTCTTTGATTTTGTCAAGCACTGTGTATTCTGTGTTTTCCTTTTTTTGTTTCTTTCCTAATGATTTTATGATTTTCATAATCCCATAAGCGATAACCAAAATCATTAACATTGTATCTAATAAAGTTACACTCCTTGGATTTTGCCTCAAGCTTTGTTCTATTTTCTTTATCAACATGGACAAATGCTTCACAACTGAAAGTCTTCATAAATGAGTAGTTACCTTTTTACCTGTCCATGCCTCCTTTAGAATGTCACTATCCAGGGATCTTGAAGGCCCTATATTTATCAAGTAAACAACAGTATTTGCAACATATTCCCAAAACTGTAAGGGAAACCCAACATGCAATCTCATACTCCTTGCATGTTCCATGATTGTCCTGTTCATCCTTTATGACACACCATTTTCTTTTGGTGTTACTAGAATTGTCTTCTCTCTACAAATCCCATGGTATGAAAATTAATCATCAAACTCCTTGTTGTGATATTCATCTCCATTGTCTGATCTAAGACACTTCAACTGTTTTCATGTCTCATTCTCAACCAAAGCTTTCCATTTCTTAAAAGTGTCAAAAACATCATATTTTTGTCGAATGTAATAAGCCCATTTTTTTCTAGTTGTATCATCAATAAAGTAACATACTAATGAGAGCCACCAAGAGATGATACCTGATTTGGTCCCCATACATCTGTATGCACAATATCTAACTTTTCTCTCTTATTTTCCTTTTCAATCCCGAGAAATATGACTCTCTTATGTTTTCCATAAACACAGTGTTCACAGAAATCAAAATCAATTTGTTTAAGATCTGGCAACAAATTCCTTTTGGAATTATTTGCATCCCCTTCTCACTCATGTGTCCAAGCCTATGATGCCACAATGTTTTATCCACACATGTAGAAGCTAAAGAGATTGAAGAGTTAGCATTACGAGTACATAAATACAATGTACCTACCTTCTCTCCTTTTTCCATTACCAATGATCCTTTAGTGACCTTCCACGCCTTATCTGTAAATGCAGATATATAACCTTCACTTTCCAACTGTCCCGTTGAAATTAGATTTCTTCTTAGATTTGGTATATTTCTCACCTCTTTCAGTGACCATTAGTTTCCATTATTTTGTTTTATTTTTACCTTACCCATTCCAAAACTTTGACATGGTTCATCATCACCTAAATAAACATGTCCAAAATCATATTGAACATAATCTTGGAAATATTTCCTATGGGGTGTGGCTTGAAACGAAGCCCCTGAATCTACTAGCCAAGATTCATTAACATTATCTAAATAAATAATCAAATCATCTTGTAACACATCACCTATTACATTTGCTTATTGAATGTTATCATGGTGTCCATCTCTTTGTTTCTTTGGATCTTTGTTGTCTTTCTTCATATGTCCTTTCTTCCCACAATTCCAATGCTCTATTTTTCCTAGTCTGGATTTGGATCTTCCCTTCCTATAATTCTCGTAGTTCCCTAAGCTCTTTCCTCTATCCTTTTGTATTCCCCTATTCTCCATGGTCAATGCATTACCTGATGTCTCACCTATGCTTTTCCGTCGCATTTCCTCAATAAGGATAACACCAACAACATCATCAAATTTCAAAGTGTTTGAACTAGAGACAAAGTTACTTACAACCATGACCAAGTTGTTCCAAATTTCTAGAAATGAGCACAATATTAGAAGATCCCTAACCTCATCATCAAAGTTGACTTTTACAGAACTTAGACGATTAGTAACTATATTAAATTCATTTAAATGGTATGTAATATGCCCACCTTCTAACATCTTCATATTAAATAATCGCTTCATTATAAATACCTTATTGGAGGTTGAAATACCTTATTGGAGGTTGAGGGTTTTTCATATATTTTATCCAATGTCTTCATCAGATCCTCCATTGTCATTTCTTTTAAAATATTGAAAGCCACCAATGCTTCCAAGAACAGTCGTATCATTCCTAGTGTATTTCTATCAAGAATCTCTATCTTGACAACCTAGAAGCCAAAAATCCAAAAAGAGGCATACATATACTCCCATGACAAAGGGTTATTAATCTTTAAATTGTTGTGGATATTCCACCGGAACAATTTTTCACAACAACTCTTATAATATTTGGAAATCTTAGATTATGCAATTTATTTCTTTAGATCCAAAATTAATTATTACTAGCTTATTGCTCAGATTTATTAAAATAATTGAATGCAAAAATGAACGAATAGGAAAATATACACACCATCCATACAATTGAACAAAAGATGTATCCTGCGAAACCCGATATAGGAGAAAACCCAACTAGAAGGTGAGGCTTATTCTCTTCTCTTTTTTCTTTGGTTATGAAAATGTTAATACAAATAAAGGGGCATTCACTATGGATTTGCCTATAAATCTATGGCCTAAATGGCTATCACAGACTCTTCTTCCTACCTCTTTTACTCTCTCAAATTGAAATGTAAAAATATTAAATAATATTAAGTAGTAATTGATAATTAATTATTTTCATAAAAATATGCATCATGTCATGGATGGTTTCCAAAGTGACTCACTCATATTGTAATTTTTCATCATCATTTATTATTCATTCAAACATATGTATATATTTTATTTGTTATTCGGGCCTAAATATCACATTGGTATCAGAGCAAGGTTCTCGACCATCCACGGTGTCCCAACGCTTTCCATGTTCTATCTGTTCCACTCCTTTGTGTCTCCCCCACACTCTCTCACATCCACTTCACATCGTTGTCCACGACCTACTCCTATTTTTCTTCTTTCAAACATATAATAGAAAAATTATATATATATATATATATATATATATATATATATATATATATATATATATATATATATAATTTCTATTGATTCTCATTATCAACTCCAACACAAAAATTGCGTCCATGTATTCTCCCACACACACCAGAAGCATGATAGATTTGAAGAACCAGGGGGATCTCTTTGGAAAAGAACTCAACTTGCTCAAAGAAGTCGTCAGCAAAAGCCAATAGGAGCTAAAAGAATAAATAAAAAATAGTAATGTTGAACTCAAAGATGACATCAAAATCAATGTGGAATAAATCATAAAAAATTTAAAGAAGAAACATCGAGGTTCTCGAGGGCACACTAAATGACAAAATAGTTCAATCATGTCTCTCTCTTTAGCTTACTCACAATATCTCTCACCACCACCACCACCACCATCACCCCCATACCATTCATCGACAGGAAACCAATATCGACCTCTCATGATATGTCCTCCCAGGGAAAAAATAGAACTACCAAAATACAACGGGGACGAAGATCAATGTGTCACATGGTTTAACAAAGTTGAAGAGTATTTCAATATAAATAACATTATGTGAGATGAAGCAAAGGTTAAATATGCTTCCATGCATTTGGAGGGTAACACATATAACTAGTTTATGTGGTGGAAAGGAGAAAATTTCTCATACACCAGGAACCTATTTAAAAGCAATTTTTTTAAAAGATTCCAAGGAATCACCGAAATGATTTTTTCAAGAAACTTACTCGTCTTCAGCAAAAAGGAAGCATTGAAGATTTCATGCATCAATGAGAATCTCTTGCCACACGAGTATTTGGGTTATCTAGCAAAGAATTACTCAAGACATACATGGGAGGCCTTAAACCATATCTCCAAAATGAATTGAAAATGCATGACATTCCATCCGTTGAGGTAGCAAGGCATAAGGAAAGGGTAGCATAAGACAAATTTGAAGGGTTCCAATCAAGAAATGGGAATGCATATTCAAAACAAAACACACTCCATAGGACAGAAAGAGATAAATATAAATACATACCTCCACACATACGAGATGACAAAATAAATATGGAAGCACAACAAATGAAAGAAGGAAAATGTAGACATTGTGGAGATAGATGGGACCCTAGATATCGGTGTCACACAAAAGATAGTTCAAAGAAATTATACACATGTGAACCGGAAGGAAATGATGAACAAGTTCAAAAGAATCAGAAGATGAAGAGGTAAAGAATCTCCCAAATATCACATCAGGGGTAGAGGGTGACAACACACCTAGAGTATCTATAGCGGCCATGACAGGTATCAATCAACCACAAACTCTTAAGCTAAACGGGAACATTAAAAATAATAATGTCACGGTACTAATCGATACAAGGAGTACCTATAACTTCCTCGATATCATTGTTGTAAGAAGGCTCAAATTGTTCATATACCCAGTGCCAGATATGAGAGTAATGGTTGCAAATGGAAAAAATATCGATAATGTAGGAAAGTGCCATAAGGTGAAATTGAACATACAAGACTACAATCTAACCTCATATTTCTACACCTTACCACTGGGAGGAGTAGATGTGGTCTTGGGAATTCAATGTTCGTAGACATTAGGCGCTTACTCCGCTAACCACCAAAATTATTTCATTAAGTTCAAATGGCAAGGAAAAAAGTATAAACTATAGGGATTCTGAACCCCATACACACAATTTGTCTCATCGCAAAAAATGGAGAAACTAATCAGAAAATGAGTTACTACTTATTTGATTCAATGCCACCAGATGGGATGACAGAAGTCAGAATAAGAAGATTCCAAATCCTTAGAAATTCAAGAGTTAATCGAAAAACACAATAAGGTATTTCAATACCTACCAATGGAATTCCCACCAAAGAGAAGGATTGAACACATAATTGAAATTAAACCAGGGTCAAGTCCGGTCAAAGTAAAACCTTATAGGTACCCCCATCATCATAAAATTTAAATTGAAAGGTTAGTACAAGAATTGCTTAAATGTGGGGTTATTAAAAAAAGCAGAAGTCCATATGCAACCCTAGTAGTTCTAGTGCAGAAGAAGTATGGCTCTTTCAGATTATGCATATATTATTGAGGGTTAAACAAAATAACAATCAAGAATAAATTCCCCATTCCATTCATAGATGAAATTTTGAATGAACTGCATGGAGCTCGATATCTTTCAAAATTGGACGTGAGATCAGGTTATTATGAAATTAAAGTAAGACTAGAGGATGTGGCCAAAATCGCTTTTCAGACCCATGAGGGACACTACAAGTTTAAGGTGATGCCTTTTGGGCTAACTAATGCCCTTGCCACCTTCCAAGAAGTTATGAATGAATTGTTCCATCCCTACCTCAGGAAATGTGTATTAGTCTTTTTTTATGACATCCTCGTATACATCAAGACATGGAAGGAACATCTGAAACATCTGGAAACAATATTATCTCTCCTGGAAGAAAATCAATTCTATGCGAAAAATTCAAAATATACATTTGGCAAAGAGGAAGTAGAATATCTGGGTCACATCATATCTAAAGAAGGGGTCAAAGTAGACCCATAGAATATTCGCACAATCACAAAGTGGCCCAAACCCAAAAATATTTCTAAGCTAAGAGAATTTCTAGGGTTGGCATGATATTATCGAATATTTGTCAAAAACTACACACATTTTACTGCTCCCTTAACAAACCTCCTAAAGAAAAACTCCTTTAAATGGAATGACGAAGCACAAAAATGTTTTGAGGCTATGAAAAATATCATGTCTACAATCTCGGTGTTGGCAACACCTGATTTCTCAAAACCCTTTGTAATTGAATGTGATGCCTCTGGTTTTGGAATAGGAGTAGTATTGATTAAAGAAGGGCACCCAATCACATTTGAGAGTAGGAAGTTAAACAAAAAGGAATGTCTAGAGTTGACATACAACAAGGAAATGCTCGCTATCATGCATGCACTTACGGAATGGAAACAATATCTCTTGGGAAGCAAGTTCCTGATACAAATAGATCACAATAGTCTTCAACATCTGTTACAACAAAAGACATTGACAACCAAACAACATAAATGGATAGAGAAAATTGCTACCTTCGACATGGAAATTCTACATAAGAGGGGAAAAGACAATCTAGTGGTCGATGCCCTCTCATGAAGAGATGAAGAAACTCAAGCCTTTTTAGTGTCAATGGAAATTCCTGAATGGTTGGATGAAATCCAAACTGAATATGCCAAATAACCAGAGACTTGCTCCATAATCAATAACGTGAATCAATACCCCAAGTTTGAATGGAAAAATGACATATTATGGTATAAAAAAATAATTTACTTAAATTCCAACTCAATAGTTAAATCCAAGGTCCTACAAGAATTCCATGATTGTCCAACTACAGGTCACGCAGGATTTTTCAAAACTTATTACAATGCACGCCAATCATTTTTTTGGAAAGGTATTAATGTTGATATCCATAAATATGTCACAGAGTGTGATTCTTGTCAAAGAAACAAAAATGAAAACATTTTAACTCCCAGATTACTTCATCTTATACATGTTCCAAATAAAAAATGGGAAGAGATATCGATGGATTTCAATGAAGGATTACTATTGTCAGAAGGAAATGATAAAATACTATTGGCGGTAGACAAATTAACCAAGTATGCACATTTTATTGGGGTAAGGAAAACAGATTTTGAAAAACAGATAGTCAAAGATTTCTGTAAAAACATTTACAAGTTACATGGCTTTCCCAAAGTCACTGTCAGTGACAAAGATGACAAGTTTAAAGGGAATTTTTGGAAGCAATTTTGCAAACAGATTTGAACATCCCTCAATATGAGCTCATCCTACCACCCTCAAACTGACGGTCAAACACAAATTTTTAATAAATGTTTATAGACTTACCTCTGTTGTTTCATGTCTGACAAGCAAAATAAGTGGTTCCAATGATTTCACTTAGTTGAACGATGGTACAATTATGCATATCACACATCAGCCAAAATGACACCATTTCAAGCTCTTTATGGGTATGAACCTTTGAAATGGAAGGAGTTTGTTGCAAACCAGACAAAAATTGCAACAGTTAAAGATCATTTAGAAGAGAATCAAAAGGTTGTTCAATTACTTAAGTATAATTTAGCAATTGCTAGGAACCATATGAAGCAACAAGCATATTTACGTCGATCTGAAAGAGAATTTGAAGTTGGAGACTGGGTATTCATCAAGATCCAACCTTATAAACAATTATCTCTTAAGAAACAAGGAAAAAATAAGTTAGAACCAAAGTTTTATGGACCATATCAGATCAACAAAAAGATCAGTCAAGTCGCTTATGGATTGGACTTACCCGACAACAGTCATATTCACAATATTTTCCATGTCTCATGCTTTAAAAGGTATTGGGAAAACAACAAAAGGCACAAACTATACTTCTAATGTTGGATGATGAAGGAAGAGTTGTTTTAGAACCATAATCCATTATTGGCACAAGAGAGAGAAGTTTGCATTCTCAAATAATCAAAGAGTATCTCATCAAATGGAAGAACCTTCCGGAAGAAGCCACAACATGGGAGCCGACGAGTTTTCGTCAGCTAGATCCTTCATTACCTTGTTTTGAGGACAAAGAAATTTTTAAGGGAGAGGCAATGTAATGTAAAAATATTAAATAATATTAAGTAGTAATTGATAATTGATTATTTTAATAAAAATACGCATCCTCTCATGGAAGGTTTCCAAAGTGCCTTTAGGGTTATTATATATGGCAGCACTCATATTGTGATTTTTCATCATCATTTATTATTGATTTTTATTCATTCAAACATATGTATATATTTTATTTGTTATTTGGGCCTACCTATCACACAAATCCAACTCCTTGGATCCTTTGTTCAACTATGGAACAAGTACAATACAAAAGAATGGAACCATTTCTCCTCCTAGAAGCCTAGTATTTAGCATACACGATAGTTGTCTAAGGTTAGGATTTTTGCATTCTCAACCCTCAATTAGTGATAAGGTTTTTGACCTTCTATAATTTTCTTGAAATTCCACACGTGGCTAGCCCCACATGTGTGAGTAATAGGGGTTGATGTGGCATCCACTTGTACCATGGTGGTCAACAAGATAGGTCAACTTGCAAGAGGCATAACTTATGCATAGGAGCTCTAATTTAGGCGATTTTTGCACCCTTGGAAAGGTTTCGATGTGTAGAATAGTGTCATTGGGATGTGATAATTGCTCAAAAATTTTTAACCAAAATAAATTGCATTTCATGCCTCAAAATGGCTCTGGAAGGTTTTGAACCCCAAATCTCTAAATTGGGACTTCCCACTAAAATGGGCCCTTCAAGACAATTCCTCCAATTTCTTTACCCAGAAAGTACTAAGATAAATGATAGATATACAATGATTCATTTTGTATCATACCTATCCATTTAGAGAGGTTTTTGGTATACAAAATATTTTACTGAATGAAGTGAGGAAATTTTTCCTCTACCTTCTCCTTGGAATATGATTTTTCCTTGTCTGAAAGTTTTCCTTTCAACCCAATCTGCCAAAGGTCATGTTGCTCCTATATGGTAGTTCTAGTCCTCTTCTACAAGACTGTATATTTTGCCAACTATTCCTGAGTTTTTAGTGCTAAGTCCTCTATGGTAGGTATGACCTACTCCTCGATTTCCTAATCTGACATGGAAATATCATAGACTTTCATATTCTCCACATTCACTAATGAGTAAATGCACATGCATGGGGGTAGACTGAGTATGTTAGTGTTATCACCCACCTTCTCCAATACCTCAAAAGAGCCATACTGCAAAGCCTTGGTATTCCTACTAGGACCCTTTAGTCTTTCCTTGTTCAGTTATAACTAAACTTAGTCTCCTGATTTGAATGATTTTTTATTTTCTGTGTTGATCATGTCAAGCCTTGTACCTTTCCTATGACTTATTCAATGTCTCATGTACTTGCAAATGGATCTGCCTAATGTTTTCAACAAACTTCTTTGATTCCAATGCTTCCCACATGACATATTCCCTCACTCCTCCTTGTTGTCCATATAATACATCCAAAGGCAAAGGTGGAAAATATCCAAAGCAAGTTTTAACAAGGGACTTACTAGTAGAAGTATGGAATGTTATGTTATAAGAGTATTGAATGTAGATAAAATTTTCTTGTCATATATTTGAATGCTTATGATTGTAACCCCTCAAAGTTTGTACCAATGTCTTGTTGACTAATTTTGTTTTCTCGTATGTTTGTGGATGGAATGTTGTATATCTCTTCAATTTTGTGTGCATCTTCTCCCAAAGTGTAGTCCAAAAGGCATTGGGAAATCCGGTATCCTTGTCTGGGATGATGCTCCTTGGTGTCCCAAAGTGAACCCAGAACTATTAAAAGAACATGTTTGTTGATTCTCGTCCTTGGATGGTATTTTTATAAGGCATTAGAATACACAGCTTCTTGAACCTATCAACTACCACAAATAGATAGTCATGTCCCTTCCTAGTTTTTGGCAAACCAACCACAAAATCCATGGAAATGTTTTTCCAAGGTCAAGCAGGTATAGGTAAGGGATGGTATAGACCTTTTTTTTTTAATTATTGGGCTTGCTGGTACAACAAAGTATGTATCCTCTAATATACCGAACTAATCTTCTTGCATTTTAGGTCAATACACATACCTTTGTAACCTAGAAATTGTATTCCCAACACCAAAATGTCTTGCAACTTTGGAGGTGTGAGCCTCTCTAATAAGTTGCAATATCTCACCTTTATGAACACAAAGCTTGTCTAGCTTGTAGAGACACCCATTTTGGAGATGATAATAAACCTTATCATCACCTTCTTCTACATGAATTTGGCATTGTAGCTATTGAAACACCTCTTTAAATTCCCTATCTTTTGTGTATGCCTTTTTGTATGCATCATGGGTGAAAGACTCCATGTGCAGAATAATTTCCAAAGTTGTAATATTAGATGTGGATGGCCTTGAAAGCATATCTGCCAACTTATTAGTGCTACCCTTATTATACTTGATGACCAGATGAAATTGTTGCAAAAATCCAATCCACTTGTAATGTCTGGTTTGTTGAAGCTTACTCCAAGCCTACAAATATTGCAATGACTGGAATCTAGTGTGAATAATGGTTTCCTTGCCCATTAGATAGTTCTTCCACTTATTAACAATTTGAACTGAGGCTTAGAGTTCCTTATCATATGTAGGGTAGTTCAGGACTCCCCCATGAAACATCTCAGAATGATAGCATATTGGCTTACCTCGCATCAAAACTACTCTCATAGCATACTCACTTGCATCTATCTCCACTTTGAAAGGCATCTGTCTTTTTTTTAGAATCCTTCTTACAGTTATTTGGATTCAACTATGGATGTAGCTTCCACATTTGCCTTGGATGTGACCTTCAATATTGTGATGGTTACAATGGTTGTTTGGATCCATACACTGATGTGCAATGGTTGTTGTCTTATTTTCTTTCCCTTTCCACTTCTTCTTCCCCTACTTGGAAGCTTCTTAGTGATCTTTATGTTTACAACCACTTGGTTGTCCTTTATTATGGCCTATGTTCTCTAGATAATGTGCTTTCACACAAGCCTCATCAATGGTCTTGGGTTTGAAGAGCATCACTTGCTTTCTCAAATGATTTTGTAGACCCCCCAAATACTTAAGGAGTACTACTGGGTTCTTGGAAGAGATACCCAACATGATCATCATCTTCTTGAATTCGGTGTTGTACTCTTTCACACTCTACCCTTTCCTTTGCCTGAAGTGATGTCAATGGATTCATTGGTCCACCACGTACCCAATAGGGTAGAAATTGGACTTGATGATGGTNACCGATGGATCACCCTCCAGCCTAAGTGTCTTTGTGTGACTTACCCACTAGGTTAGTGCATGACTCTCTAGTTTTAATCGGGAAAATGAAATTTTATGCTCTTCATCTATATTATGGACACTTAAAATACACTTCTAATTGTTTCAACCAATAATTCAAGTTAACATCATCGATTTCACCTTGATAGGGTTTGACATCCTTTTTCACTTCCATTTTGAATAGAGTTTGTGAAGGAGAGATGGCACTGGAACTTGGTTTATTTTACTCGGGCTCTTTTCTAGACTCCTTTTTTGGGTCTTCACTATCACATGATTTCGCATCAGATCCAGCTTCTAAGTTAGAGTCACCAACCTCTCCAAAAGGTCCAAACTTGTTTGCTAGAGCTGCCATGAGGAGGGCCATGTTGCAAGAGATATAAACAACTTCCTCTTCCAGGGTTGAAAATATCTCTTCCATTGCATCTTGAGGATTGTTATGAATAGACGCATCTGCCATGGATAGGGTTCTATGACTTCCTTCTTAAGCCAATTCATACACCCTACAACTTTCCAAAAATACCCCAAAGAAAACTGCTCTGGTACCAATATGATCTGCAAATTTCCATGGATATTCCATTGGAATAGTTCATCACAACATATATTATAATATTCTGAAATCTTAGATTATGCAATTTATTTATTTAGATCCCAGATTAATTATTACTAGCTTATTGCTCAAATTTATGAAAATAACTAAATACGAAAATAAAAGAACAGGAAAATCTACACACAATTGAACACAAGATGTATCATGGGAAACCTGATATGGGAGAAAACCCAGCTAGAAGGTGAGGCCTATGCTATGCTATCTTTTCTTTAGTTACGAAAATGCAAATACAAAGAAAGGGGCACTCACTATGGAGTTGTCTATGACTCTATGGCCTGAATGGACAATACAAACTCTTCTCCCTACCTTTGTTATGCCTTCCAATCTCACTCCTTGGATGCTCTACTCAACTATGGAATAAACAAAATACAAAAGAATGGAACCCTTTCTCCTCCTAACATGTTGATATTTAACATAACCCAATAGTCGTCTAGGGTTAGGGTTTTTGCATCATCGACCCTCAATTAGTGATAAGGTTTTGGACCTTCTAGAATATTCTTGAAATTCCACATGTGGCTAGCCCCACATGTGTGAGTGATGGGGACCAACATGGCATCCACTTGTACCATGGTTGTCAACAAGGTAGGTCAACTTGTGGGAGGCATAACTTTCACATAAGAGCTTTGTTTGAGGCGATTTTTGCATCGTTGGAAAGGTCTTGATATGTAGAATAACATCCATGGATTGTGAGCTATGATCAAAACATTTTGACCCCTAAAAATGCCATTTGATGCCTCAAAATGGATTTGGAAGGTTCCAAAACCTAAATCTCTAAACTAGGACCTACCACTAAAATAGGCCTTACAAGCCAATTCCTCCAATTTTTCCACCCATAAAGTACTAAGATAGATGACAAATTATATAATGATTCATTCTGGATTAGTTATTTGTTGTAGAGTGAGACTCAACGAATGATCAATTATTTGTTGTAGAGTGGGACTCAACGAATGACCAAGATCTCATTCTCAACACAAGACCATGGTTCTGGGGTCAAGCTAGCCTAGGCATGAAGTTGTGGTTCCTTAAATTTACCCCTTCTTCAAACTCCCTCTCTACAACTTTAGTATGGGTAAGACTTCTCAACCTTCCCCTCTAATTTCAAAGATTTGATTCTCTTAAAGAGATTGGAAATTCCCTAAGTAAGTTTCATTTTAGGAGTGAAGAAATTCCCGAAGTAAGTTTACCCCTTCTTCAAAATCCCTCTCTACAACTTTAGCATGGATAAGAATTCTCAACCTTCCCCTCTAATTTTGAAGATTTGATTCTCTTAAAGAGATTGGAAATTCCCTAAGTAAGTTTCATTTTAGGAGCCAAGGCATATCACCACTTATGCATGTATTTGTGTGGAGATGGGATTCTCCAATGGATTCCCGCTAAAAGTAAATGCAATGGCCAAAAATTACACCTAGACTCAATGTTTGGACTACAAGAAGGGGGATTTCATGCAATTCCTATTTTTGCATTAGGCATGCCACAACATTGATAGTCCCAAGGCCAAAAAAGGCCCATAACAACTCAATAAGTCACAAAAAAGGCCCCCTTGATGGATGGGGGCATTTAAGCATCATCATTTGATCAACAAAGTGGACCCCTCTACAATTCCCCTAATGAAAAGCTTAGTCCCTCCCACATGCCAGTTGGCTTAAAAAAAATAACTCTCGCATAAAGTAACAAAGGGAGAGAAACACTAGATCTCACTATCGAGAATAGATTTGAAAAACTATTGATCTCCAAAGACCTCCTAGGAATATCCAAAAGTAATGACTCCACACTTAGACAATTTTCTTTTTAAACAATTTAAATTGCTTTTTCTACTAATTACACCATCCATGGTGATGATAAAGTGACCCCACCCCACCCCAAAGAACGCTCAAAGCCTCGAGTAAGAAGAATCAACAATAGAGGATCCACAAACCAACTATAAGGAGAGAGGGTGCATGAATTAATCTGCAGATTTAACAAGTTTTGGCCAAAGTTAGATTATCTTCACAGTTGGACCTTGACAACTTGGAAGATGAAAATCGAAAAAGAGGCATATATATACCCCTAATGTGACAAAGGGTTATTTATTGTAGAGTTGGACTACAAGAAATACCGAGATCTCATCCTCATCACAAGACCATCATTCTAGGGTTGAGCTAGCCTATGCATGAAGTCACGCTTCCCAACACTTAACCCTTCTTTGGACTCCCTCTCTACAACTTTAGTATGAGTAAGACTTCTCAACCATCCCCTCTAATTTTGAAGATTTGATTCTCTTAAAGAGATTGGAAATTCCCTAAGTACGTTTTGTTTTAGGAGTGAAGAAATGAACCTAAGGCATATCACCACTTATGCCCATATTTTATGGAAGTGGACTTCTCCAATGGATTCCCACCGAAAATAAATATGATGGCCAAATTTTAGTCCTAGACTCATCATTTGGAATACAAGAAAGGGGCTTTCATGCAATTCCTATTTTGGCATTAAGCATGTCATAACACATTATCCGAAGGCCAAAAAAGGCCCTCGACAATCCAAGAAGTCACCAAAAAGGCCCCCTTGGTGGATGGGTGTATTTGAACATCATCATCTAATCAACAAAGTGAACCCCATGACAATTCCCCTAGTGAAAATCTCGGTCCCCACACCCACACACAAGTTGACTTCAAAAAAGGAACCCCCATAGAAGGTAGCAAAGGGAAAGAAACAATCGATCTCACTATTGAGAATATATTTGAAAAACTATGGCTCTCCAGAGACCTCATGGGAATAGTCAGAAGTAACGACTCCACACTTAAGCGATTAAATTTTTAAGCAATGATCACTTTTTCCACCAACTACACCATCCATGGTGACGATAAAGCAACCTCACCCCGCCCCAAATCACACTCAAAGTCCCAAGTGATGAGAAAGTTGTGCAAGCAATGTGCAAGCAAAAGATCAATCCCTCACCATGCTCCCCCAAGGAAGAATCGACAACAGTGGAGCCCCCAACCAACGATAAGCAGGGAGGGCATGATGAACTAATTTGCATTTTTAACAAGCTTTGGACAAAGTTAGTTTATCTTCATAGTTGGATCTTGACAACCTGGAAGCCAAAAATCCAAAAAGAGGCATACATATACTCCCATGCCAAAGGGTTATTTTTTGTAAAGTTGGACTCAACAAAAGACCAAAATATCAGGCTCAACACGAGACCATGGTTTTGGGGTCAAGCTAGCCTATGCATGAAGTCATGGTTCCCAACATTTAACCCTTCTTTGAACTCCCTCTTTATAGCTTTAGTATGGGTAAGACTTCTCAACCTTCCCCTCTAATTCCAAAGATTTGATTCTCTTAAAGAGATTGGAAATTCCCTAGGTAAGTTTCATTTTAGGATTGAAGAAATAGACCTTATGCATATCACCACTTATGCATGTATTTGTGTGGAAATGGACTTCTCCAATGGATTCAAATTGAAAATAAATCTGATCGCCAAAGATTACACCTAAACTCAGCATTTGGACTACAAGAAGGGGGATTTCATGCAATTCTTATTTTAGCATTAAGCATGCCATGATGCATTCAAGTCCCAAGGCCAAAAAAGGCCCTTGACAACCCAAGAAGTCACAAAAAAGGTCTCCTTGGTGGATGGGGTCATATGAGCATCATCATCTAATCTTCAAAGTGGACCCCACAACAATTACCCTAGTGAAAATCTTAGTCCCCCTCAAATTCATGTTGGCTTTAAAAGAAGAACCCTCGCAAAAGGCATCAAAGGAAGATAAACAACCTATCTCACTATCGAAAATAGATTTGAAAAACTATGTCTTTCCAAAGACCTACCAGTAACAATCAAAAGTAACAACTCCACACTTAGGTGATTTTCTTGTTAAACAATAATCAATTTTCCCACTAACTACATCATCCTTGGTGACGATAAAGTAACTCCACCCCGCCCCACCCCACCCCACCCCAAAGCATGCTCAAAGACCTAAGTGATGAGAAAGTTATGCATGCATTGTGAAAGCAAAGGATCAATCACTCACCCTACTCCTCCAAGGAAGAAAAACCAACAATATAGGAGGGAAGCAATTGATGACATCACAAACCTCCAACAGTTGGTCCCACCCTTCCATGAAAATCCAAAAGAATGGACAGAGTTAACAAAGAAGAAAACACAAACACCCTTACCACATGTTTCGACCTATATGACTTAGCATCAACATAAGAAACTCTACTACCATGAATTACTTTTGCAAATTACTCTGTAACCATTTTGTAAGGATTTACCTAAGCATTTTAGGGAATGCAAGAACTCTAAGAAGGGAATGGAATCTCACCACATGATCTCCCCAACCCCCTTTGGGGAGGGGACAAGACCCAATGAGTGAAGACTCTCCTAACCCTTTCTAATATGCTTTATTTTGTTTGTTTTCCACTCAAAACATTGGAAAATTAAATAATAACTCAAATTTTATTCCTAAACAATTTATGACAAATAACTATTTTTGACCAAAAAAAACAAAAAAAAACAAAAAAAACATTATTCCTTAAAATTAATGTCACCACACACACACACATATATATATATAACAAAACAATTATGAATGGACATAAAAATGACGTTAATAGATACATATATAATATATTCAACACGTATTATGTCAATGTTTGCATTGTTAAAAGAAATGTATTTGATATTAACTTATAGCAATGTTATTGGTATTAACAAGAATATCCATGAAGTCCTACAAGTTGTAAATGTCTTTTTAGTTAATAAATATTTTAATTAAGATTATCTATGATATATCTAATAATTTTTTTTTCTAAGTAATATATCCAATTTACGAATTCACAAATAGATTATATATAGCTCATAAATAATCAACTTATTAAGAGCAAGCATGTCACAAGTGAGATTTAAACATAGATGGAGAGAGTAACAACTTTTCCTCAGCCAATAGAACTATACTTAATTGATGCATTAATTACCAAAATATGATAACAACTTCTTTGAAATATAATAATACACACATAAAAACAACATTACTTCAAAATTAACATTACAATATAAATATAAAACCAAAATATATCGGATGTAAATAAAAACAAACATGAAAGATGTAAATAAAAACAAACATGAAATTGCAAATTGTATCATCTACATTCTTTTTTTTATCATATTTGAAGTAAAATTTCATATAACACATGATACTTTATGATTATTAGTCTTTGCCATGTATATAAGTATATTTTTACTTTGTATTCAAAGTTGTTTGAGTTTATATTAGTTAATGTTATTTAATTAGAAAAATTATATATTAAATAAATATTTCAAAATAAAAACTGTTGTTTATTATTTTTTAATTTTATTGTTTTCTTAAAAACGGTTGTTTATAATTTCTAAATTTTATTATTTTCTTTTTCTAAATCTACAAGGAACAAACTAACAATAAACACTCCACACCAGAGTAATTAATATTACTGCAAGATGTCAGGCAAGGCTATGACGTACACCTTCCTCTCTCTAATTGACCTGTGTTCGAAGGATTCATCCCCTTATTGCTATGGAGCCTGCATTCCACACCATATCCATTTCCCGGTGCGCCTTGACACAGCCATTCTCGGGAGTCATCGAGATCAGCTTCTAGGCATCATTGGTTTAATCTGGAAAACCCAACAGTGATATGTCTTGGGGTAGGCAGAAGCAGAGGAATATTGCAAAGATGGATCACAATACCTCTGGTGGAAGAGCATTAATACCACTTACCAT
>ML798180.1:588173-616114 GCA_009831015.1 Picea engelmannii
ATGTGTAGTTGGTGGAAGTGGTGTAGGGAAGGTACCAATGAGGCTAGAATCTTTTAGTAAGCCAACACCAATGCTTTCATACATGATCTTGTGGTCTCCCAAGAAAGGAATATTGTTGGTAGCGGGAGCGCGAGCATCGGTCGTGCAAAAATCCAACTGATCAACAGTGACAATTTTTCCTTGGTGAGGGAATTGTACACATCGAAATACTGATGAGGCAACGACAGTCATAGCATAAAACCAACTTCTTCCAAGTAACAAGTTGTAATCGAGGGGAGCATTGACCACCTCGACATCAACAGTAATAGTTTTTCCACCCAATTGGATGGGCATGGATTGTAAAATCCCATGGGGATGAAAACCTCGCCCATCGAAGGTGCGTAACACCATTGGGGATTTTTTGAGTGCTGGTGATTTTAAACCTTTCCAACACGCTAAAGACATGACACAAGTTGAGGCTCCCTCATCCATAATAGTTCGATGGATTTGTTGATTGTGAACAACAACATCAACTTGGAAAGCAAGTTGGTGGGAGAGTCGAGACGCATAATTATCCAGGTTAAACATGATCTGATTGGATGACTCAGGATCAATAGCGCCAAGAGCGGTCAAGAGCGTTCTACGTTGACTGGGGCAGTGTTGTAGAACTTCTAACGCAGACATAACACACGGTGCTTGAGCAAAATCTTCAACAATGTTGTAGTTTTGGGTGGCACGTAAACTAGGATTAAAGGTAGTTTTACGGATAGCGCTCTTAGGAGGGCGTAAGATAGATTTGAACGTGGGTTTCTCAATCTGAAGTGGTCCAGATGAAGGATTGACCAATGGAAGACTAACAGAGGATGGTGATGGATCCGGTAAAGTGTCGGCACCGTTAGTGTTGTTTCCTTTGTCAGGGTTACTTTGTGTATCGTATGTCTTAGAGCGAGTGGTCAAATTGATCCCATTAAACATATAAATATCTGCAATCGACGAGGCCTCATCATTAGGATCGCTAGAGCTGCCCCCAGGAGAGGGGGTTTGAGAAACCATGGATTACTGCTGTGGAAAAGGTTGAGTAAGCACAGCGGGTTGTGACTTCCCTTGGAAAATTTTGGCCACTTCATTGTGAAGTGGACAATCTCGAGTGTAGTGATCGTCACCACAAATGATACACAGGAATTTCAGTTTCCGTTGTGGTTTTCGGTAGCAGGTGTTTGATTTTTGGGTTGTTCATTATTATTTTTTGATTTATTTTGTCTTCTTCTTACCTCCGGATTGTTGTGAAGGGGTAGATTGAACTGCATTCATCTCAGAGATCTGAGTTTGGGGGGAGGTAGAGGAGGGTGTAGTCGATTTGGAAAAAGATTGAGTTTTGACGGAACCGATAACACCATCTGCATGAGATGAGGATGATGGCTTAGAAGGATCGACATTAGCTCGAGCAGCATTTGGAAGCAAATCATACAAAGTACCAGATTGGGAATAAACCAAATCTAAATACTGAGCCCGAGAAATGGCTTGTTCCTCTGTGACTGCACCACCCATAGCGACATCGCGAGCGATCGGGGGTAACAATGATTTAGTAAACCATTATGCCAAGAGCATGTCAGGAATGACTGCCTTGATCATCCTTCATCGTCGCCTCCACTCATGAATATGGTTAGAAATATGCACGAAGTTAGTTTGACGAAGGGAGGTCAAGATTTCAGTACCTATCTCGTAGCGAATAGGCAGTTGAAAGTGCGTGAGGAAAGACATGGCAAGGGAATTGAAATCATGAAAAGAAGCACGTGGTAGTTCAATGTACCACTTTGCTACTGAACCGATAAGTGTTCGCTGGAAAAGACGCAAACGTATAGAATCATCCATGAGGGAGTTTGATGAACACCACAAATGGAAAGTCATCACATGGTTGTTCGGATCTTCGCCAGGGTTTTCGTTAAATTTTGGAATATCAGAAGGAAGTTTAGCTGGAATGACTAGCCAAACCGGTGAATGAGAAATAGGATAATTAGATAATCGAGACAAGTCTAGGAGATCCAAAGTCGCAAGGAAAGGTAGTTGTCGGTTAATTTGCGAATGATACTGGTGCGTCATAGGAACACCAGTAGGACCATAGACTAGGTTAGGTGGATAGTTGTAACCAGTAGGTCCTCCTACATACAGTTGTTGTTGGCTAGGATAAGAAGGATTCGATGGTGCATGAGAAACATTGGCATAACCCGGTGGGTTCTGAACATTATAGGTCGGGTGATTTATTTGCCCATGAGGAGGATAAACATTTTTCCCTTGAGAATGGTAAGGAGTAGATCCCGGAGGTGGATACACATGAGGCCCAGGAGGAGGATAAGATTGTGGTCCCGGAGAACTCCAGGTGGTGTTTTGGATGCCGCCCGGATAAGATTGCCCGTAAGATGTTCCAGAAGGGACAAGATTGGATACTCCTCCTAGTGGGTTATTATACAAGTGCTCCCCAATGTGGGGTTGGGTAAAAATGCCTCTTGAGGATGCTCCCCACGATTTTGAAGGGTTTCCAGCAAACGAGGGTTGCCCCCCTGCCAGCGGTGGATGTATGACTGGGGTTTGACTGGCAAATGGAGGTTGCCCTCCAGGAGGAGCATGAACAGGGGGTTGTCCCCCGGGAGGGGCAAGCCCGCCATGGAAAGGTAGTCCTCCAGGAGGGAAAGGTATTTTGGATGGTGGTTTCCCTCCAACTGGTTTTGTTTGGCCAACAGGGGTCTGTGTTCTCGGGTGAGAAGATGTCCCAACATGATCATGTGGAACATGCGGAGCTGTAGAGTTAAATCTTGTAGAAACATGGGTAGGGATTGAAGTGCTTTGGGGATGAGTAGAGGTGATGAGTCCAGCATTAGGATGGACTTGTGTTGGCGTGACAGTAGAGTAAATAACTTGATCGACTGGGTGATTCATGGTTTGACCGGATGGTCATGTTTCACTAGGAGGGTCATGAGGATGAAAGGGTTGTCGAATAGATTCAAAATTTTCATAGAGATCACGTCCCGATGAAGTCCTCCATACAAAATGAGCAGGTGTGGGGTTGGTTTCTACTGCAGTGCTAGGACGAACAGGAGTCCTATACTCATCACCAAAGATGGGTTTTGTGGATCCCATATATGTTTTGGTAAATATCCTCTCTGGTAATCGTGGGACTTCTTCGTCTATGACGTTCCCAAGGGAGTCTAAATGAACCAAAAGTGGTTTGAGAGGAGTTACCAACACAGGTGTGGTGGGATTTTCAACTGTAACCAAAGCGTCTTCTAAGTTATCTAACAGAGGAGCAATAGCACTTCCAGCGTCAGATTGATTTTCTACCTCTCTACGGTAGTTGTCTTCTGGAGGGTTAGGAGGTAAGGTTTGATAGCCTTCCGGAGGCAGGCCTTGCATCCTACGTGATTGGTGAAGACCTTTATCATCTACGGGCTTAATTGTGGAGATTAAAAGAACACACTGAAAATCTAGGGCCAACTAACGAAAAGAAACAACATGCGCTAATAAAATCTAGGAATCAACCAAGCAGACAAAACTTCTCTCGATGACCGTAGTAGTTGGTGATGAAATCCAATGTCGCATGATCAAGTCAAGAAGGGGCTAGGATATGGTGGAACAGTTACAATGGCGACCTGCTTAACAGACTTTCACCTTGGTGCAAGCTTCCACGCAGTAATTGTGGATTTACCCTCCAAGGAGCCCGAGTGAGTTTGACCAATGTCTGTTCCAGGTACAGTGAGACTTCCCTTCACCATCACCTTGTGTAAGTAACTAAATATTATGGCAACTAAAGACACCAATTCATAGTGAGTCCCTGGGCAGGTACAGTCGACAGTTCGATCTGAAATGTATGGGCAGGATAACAAGTCCGAAATCAACCCAAAAGGATCCCACACATAATCATGGGTATACCTTCCAATGACCCCCAATATACGATTTGACCACTACAAACAGTTGAACCACGGAGGGATAATCTCCGTAATTCACCCGAATGCAACCTCGTGCGTAACCCCTGTGTGAGAGGGGGATCCCAGAAAAACAATACGACAATTGGATTTGACTCTCCCTAGCTCAGGATGCTAATGTTTGTTTTGAAAACTTTGGAGAGTTGTACTCACAGCCTAATCCAAAGTGCTAACCCTAGTCTACTGTTGGTGGAAGATCCTAAAAACAAAAATGTTCTAGAAAGTTTTTAATTAGCATTCGTTTTATAGCTGTTCTTTACTCAAAGGGTGCACGCAAGTGAAACTAATGGAATGATGACTCAATGCCCAAAATGATGCATAGAATATGATAAGCAATCGTTTCTTTTCAATGAACGCCTATTTAAGGGAAAGAGGAGTCCTTTTCACTTTCAAACACTAATATGAAAAGTCCTCAAACAATTGGTTCTCAACCGAATCCAATGCAATGCTAAAACATTTTCGAAAATGCCTTCTAATATGCAAATCAAGCACTAAAATGTGTCTTTGTCGTTTGTATGCGAATGATGACTAATTCAATGCAAAAAAACTTCTCCTACCAACTACCTTTTCAGATCAAGGAGATTCAGACAAGTATGATCAGATTTCGCACACACAACACACACCCTCTTGCTGTGATTGGAACAAGAAGCAAACAGAAAACAAAAAATAACAAAGCAAAATCAAACAATTAACAAAAAAATGAGGTGTTCGAAGAACAATGACCTCAAAAAACCAAGTGAGAAGAGTCACATACTTCAGATGTCCTTCACTGGAGTTCCCGCTCAGTCGGATAGGAGAGAAGAAAACAATGGATTGATTTCAAGCTCTCAATAGCAAAAACTCAAAAATAATGAAGAAGGGCATAAAATCTGAACAAAAAGGTGTTTGCTTCTCAGGAGGAAGCATGTCAAAGGTCAAGGAAGAATCATTGGATCACAAAGCAGCTCAGCAAGTAAAAAACAGGGTTTGGACCTCCAAAAAATGCAATTTTTGAAGAGATTTTGTGCAAAAAGGGGCTGGCACTCTGGCGTAAGGGACACCAGGGCGTTATAAAGCTCTGTCCAGCATCTCCAAAGAGTGTTGGCGCTCTACTAACATGGGCACAGGTGCGCCAGGCTTAAAAAACTCATAAAAACATCCAAAAACCCAAAATTTCAGTCAAATTTTGACAGTCAAGCTGAATGTGATGGGGTAAAGAGTCAATCAACATATGAACTCAAAAAAATGGGGTGAAAAAGGTATGAAAACAATCAGAGGGAAAGACAAGGTCTATGAGGAAAAATCAAAACCAAAAGTTTCGATTCGATTCCCCAGTGGAGTCGCCAATTTCTGTTGAAGGAAAATCTCCCTGCGGACAGGTAGATCTCCTCAAAGAGCTAGACTCTTAACTCTAAGATAGAAAGTGGTTATCATGGTCATTGACTTCCTTTTAGATCTAGATGGACTAGTGTGTGAGGAGGAAGGAGAAAAGAAGTACCTTTTACCGGTGTTTGTCCCTGCACGCTCCAAATTGAGCTCCAATCTTTCGCTCCTCGATAAGCCCTGTAGACAAACAAAGTATGACCACTTCCTACTCTATCAAGATTAGTCCGAAATAGGTCTATCTACTAAAGAGACAAATTCATGTGAGATTGAACACGAATTAGAAAGAAACATGCCAAGCAAATTATATTAATGAGGACAAAACATTACTTACAGTCGTAGATGGATTGCAACAGTTTCGTCAAGTCCTCCTTGTCTACCCCTTGCTCAAAAGATCCACGATCCGAATGATGATAACTTCACCGATTGCTCCCTATGAGATCATAGGTCTCTTGCTTCCAAATCATCTCTGTTCCAGCACCACTTATAAGATCATAAGTTTGGTGTGATTCTCCCTATCCAGTCCCCTTTCACCATGAGAAAGCTTGCTTATATAGCCTTGGAGAGGCTCAACAAATTGAGATATCTTTGGGGTGAGTTGAGGATTTTCCTCCTTCAGTTAGGGATCTGCCCTAAGATCATGGCTTGATTGAGGATTCGAATCCAACTGCCTTCTAAGAATGAAAAGATCCTTCCCCCATTCTTCTCAACAAATCAACTGCTGCCCAAAATAGGTAGTGCTCCCTCAAAAGGGCACTCAAAGCGTTATAACACTCCCTAGTAGTGTATAGTGGAGCGCCAACACTCCTGAGGGTAGGAGCACTCTTGCAAAAGGGCTGAAGAGTGTTATAACGCTCCCTAATGGCTTATGGGGGGGCACCAGCACTCCTGAGATAGTTATAAGGGAGTGCTCCCCTCCAAAAACTCAGTTTTTTGGGTTCTTTCAGATGACAAAAGGTTCATAAGCCTGTTGACTCATTTCTCTTCTTCCAAATCAGATGTTTGAGGTGTTTCAAGTGTCCTTCTCATGTCATTATAGGCACGACATAGACACCATGGAAGTACGCTTTCTTTGACACTTGCGACACTTGTGAGCAAAATGCGACACTTATAATGACGACACTTGTGACACTATCAAAGTGAGTATTTTTTATGTGTAACAGACCGACATGGCATCCACTTGTACCATGGTTGTCAACAAGGTAGGTCAACTTGTGGGAGGCATAACTTTCACGTAAGATATTTGTTTGAGGCGATTTTTGCATCGTTGGAAAGGTCTTGATATGTAGAATAGCGTCCATGGGTTGTGAGCTATGATAAAAAAAAATTGACCCCTAAAAATGCCATTTGATGCCTCAAAATGGATTTGGAAGGTTCCAAAACCTAAATCTCTAAACTGGGACCTACCACTAAAATGGGCCTTACAAGCCAATTCCTCCAATTTTTCCATTCATAAAGTACTAAGATAGATGACAAATTATATAATGATTCATTCTAGATCAATTATTTGTTGTAAAGTGAGACTCAACGAATGATCAATTATTTGTTGTAGAGTGGGACTCAACGAATGACCAAGATCTCATTCTCAACACAAGACCATGGTTCTGGGGTCAAGCTAGCCTAGGCATGAAGTTGTGGTTCCTGACATTTACCCCTTCTTCAAACTCCCTCTCTACAACTTTAGTATGGGTAAGACTTCTCAACCTTCCCCTCTAATTTCGAAGATTTGATTCTCTTAAAGAGATTGGAAATTCCCTAAGTAAGTTTCATTTTAGGAGTGAAGAAATTCCCGAAGTAAGCTTACCCCTTCTTCAAAATCCCTCTCTACAACTTTAGCATGGATAATAATTCTCAACCTTCCCTTCTAATTTTGAATATTTGATTCTCTTAAAGAGATTGGAAATTCCCTAAGTAAGTTTCATTTTAGGAGCCAAGGCATATCACCACTTATGCATGTATTTGTGTGGAGATGGGATTCTCCAATGGATTCCCGCTAAAAGTAAACACAATGGCCAAAGATTATACCTAGACTCAATGTTTGGACTACAAGAAGGGGGATTTCATGCAATTCCTATTTTTACATTAGGCATGCCACAACATTGATAGTCCCAAGGCCAAAAAAGGCCCATAACAACTCAATAAGTCACAAAAAAGGCCCCCTTGATGGATGGGGGCATTTAAGCATCATCATTTGATCAACAAAGTGGACCCCTCTACAATTCCCCTAATGAAAAGCTTAGTCCCTCCCACATGCCAGTGGGCTTCAAAAAAATAACTCTTGCATAAGGTAACAAAGGGAGAGAAACACTAGATCTCACTATTGAGAATAGATTTGAAAAACTATTGCTCTCCAAAAACCTCCTAGGAATATCCAAAAGTAATGACTCCACACTTAGACAATTTTCTTTTTAAACAATTTAAATTGCTTTTTCTACTAATTACACAATCCATGGTGATGATAAAGTGACCCAACAATTTAAATTGCTTTTTCTACTAATTACACCATCCATGGTGATGATAAAGTGACCCCACCCCACCCCAAAGAATGCTCAAAGCCTCGAGGAAGAAGAATCAACAATAGAGGATCCACAAACCAACTATAAGGAGAGGGGGGCATGAACTAATCTGTAGATTTAACAAGTTTTGGCCAAAGTTAGTTTATCTTCACAGTTGGATCTTGACAACTTGGAAGATGAAAATAGAAAAAGAGGCATATATATACCCCCAATGTGCCAAAGGGTTATTTATTGTAGAGTTGGACTACAAGAAAGACCGAGATCTCATCCTCATCACAAGACCATCGTTCTAGGGTTGAGCTAGCCTATGCATGAAGTCACGCTTCCCAATAGTTAACCCTTCTTTGGACTCCCTCTCTACAACTTTAGTATGAGTAAGACTTCTCAACCATCCCCTCTAATTTTGAAGATTTTATTCTCCTAAAGAGATTGGAAATTCCCTAAGTAAGTTTCGTTTTAGGAGTGAAGAAATGGACCTAAGGCATATCACCACTTATGCCCATATTTTATGGAAGTGGACTTCTCCAATGGATTCCCACTGAAAATAAATATGATGGCCAAAGTTTACTCCTAAACTAATCATTTGGAATACAAGAAAGGGGCTTTCATGCAATTCCTATTTTGGCATTAAGCATGTCATAACACATTATCTGAAGGCCGAAAAAGGCCCTCAACAATCCAAGAAGTCACCAAAAATGCCCCCTTGGTGGATGGGTGTATTTGAACATCATCATCTAATCAAAAAAGTGAACCCCATGACAATTCCCCTAGTGAAAATCTCATTCCCCACATCCACATACAAGTTGACTTAAAAAAAGGAACCCCCATAGAAGGTAGCAAAGGGAAAGAAACAATTGATATCACTATCGAGAATATATTTGAAAAACTATGGCTCTCCAGAGACCTCATGGGAATAGTCAAAAGTAACGACTCCACACTTAAGCGATTAGATTTTTAAGCAATGATCACTTTTTCCACCAACTACACCATCCATGGTGATGATAAAGCATCCTCACCCCGCCCCAAATAACACTCAAAGTCCCAAGTGATGAGAAAGTTGCGCAAGCAATGTGCAAGCAAAGGATCAATCCCTCATCATGCTCCCCCAAGGAAGAATCAACAACAGTGGAGCCCCCAACCAACGATAAGCAGGGGGGGCATGATGAACTATTTTGCATTTTTAACAAGCTTTGGACAAAGTTAGTTTATCTTCATAGTTGGATCTCGACAACCTGGAAGCCAAAAATCCAAAAAGAGGCATACATATACTCCCATGCCAAAAGGTTATTTTTTGTAAAGTTGGACTCAACAAAAGACCAAAATATCAGGCTCAACACAAGAGCATGGTTTTGGGGTCAAGCTAACCTATGCATGAAGTCATGGTTCCCAACATTTAACCCTTCTTTGAACTCCCTCTTTATAGCTTTAGTATGGGTAAGACTTCTCAACCTTCCCCTCTAATTCCAAAGATTCGATTCTCTTAAAGAGATTGGAAATTCCCTAGGTAAGTTTCATTTTAGGAGTGAAGAAATAGACCTTATGCATATCACCACTTATGCATGTATTTGTGTGGAAATGGACTTCTCCAATGGATTCAAATTGAAAATAAATCTGATCGCCAAAGATTACACCTAAACTCGGCATTTGGACTACAAGAAGGGGGATTTCATACAATTCTTATTTTAGCATTAAGCATGCCATGATGCATTCAAGTCCCAAGGCCAAAAAAGGCCCTCAACAACTCAAGAAGTCACAAAAAAGGTCTCCTTGGTGGATGGGGTCATATGAGCATCATCATCTAATCTTCAAAGTGGACCCCACAACAATTACCCTAGTGAAAATCTCAGTCCCCCTCAAATTCATGTTGGCTTCAAAAAGAAAAACCCTCACAAAAGGCATCAAAGGAAGATAAACAACCTATCTCGCTATCGAAAATCACTATCGAAAATAGATTTGAAAAACTATGGTTTTCCAAAGACCTACTAGTAACAATCAAAAGTAACAACTCCACACTTAGGTGATTTTCTTTCTAAACAATAATCAATTTTCCCACTAACTACATCATCCATGGTGATGATAAAGCAACCCCACTCCGCCCCGCCCCACCCCAAAGCATGCTCAAAGACCTAAGTGATGAGAAAGTTATGCATGCATTGCGAAAGCAAAGGATCAATCACTCACCCTACTCCTCCAAGGAAGAAAAACCAACAATATAGGAGGGAAGCAATTGATGACATCACAAACCTCCAACAGTTGGTCCCACCCTTCCATGAAAATCCAAAAGAATGGATAGACTTAACAAAGAAGAAAACACAAACACCCTTACCACATGTTTCGACCTATATGACTTAGCATCAACATAAGAAACTCTATTACCATGAATTACTTTTGCAAATTACTCTGTAACCATTTTGTAAGGATTTACCTAAGCATTTTAGGAAATGCAAGAACTCTAGGAAGGGAATGGAATCTCACCACATGATCTCCCCAACCCCCTTTGGGGAGGGGACAAGACCCAATGAGTGAAGAATCTCCTAACCCTTTCTAATATGCTTTATTTTGTTTGTTTTCCACTCAAAATATTGGAAAATTAAATAATAACTCAAATTATATTCCTAAACAATTTATGACAAATAACTATTTTTGACCAAAAAAAACAAAAAAAAACATTATTCCTTAAAATTAATGTCACCACACACACACACACACATATATATAACAAAACAATTATGAATGGATGTAAAAATGGCATTAATAGATACATATATAATATATTCAACACATATTATGTCAATGTTTGCATTGTTAAAAGAAATGTATTTGATATTAACTTATAGCAATGTTATTGGTATCAACAAGAATACCCATGAAGTCCTACAAGTTGTAAATGTCTTTTTAGTTAATAAAGATTTTGATTAAAATTATCTATGATATATCTAGTAAATTTTTTTTCTAAGTAACATATCCAACTCACGAATAAATTATATATAGCTCATAAATAATCAACTCATTAAGAGCAAGCATGTCACAAGTGAGATTTAAATATAGATGAGGAGAGTAACAACTTTTCCTCAATCAATAAAACTATACTTAATTGATGCATTAATTACCAAAACATGATAACAACTTCTTTGAAATATAATAATACACACATAAAAACAACATTACTTCAAAATGAACATTACAATATAAATATAAAACCAAAATATATCATATGTAAATGTAAATGAAAACAAACATGAAAGATGTAAATAAAAACAAACATGAAAGTCACAAATAACCAAAATATATCAGATGTAAATGTAAATAGAAACAAACATGAAAGATGTAAATAAAAACAAACATGAAAGTCACAAATATTTGTTGCAAATTGTATCTAAAAACACAAATATTTGTTGCAAATTGTATCATCTACATATTTTTTTTTATCATATTTGAAGTAAAATTTCATATAACACATGATACTTTATGATTATTAGTCTTTGCCATGTATAAGTATATTTTTACTTTGTATTCAAAGTTGTTTGAGTTTATATTAGTTAATGTTATTTAATTAGAAAAATTATATATTAAATAAATATTTCAAAATAAAAACTGTTGTTTATCATTTTTTTAATTTTATTGTTTTCTAAAAACGGTTGTTTATAATTTCTAAATTTTATTATTTTCTTTTTCTAATTCTACAAGGAGCAAACTAACAATAAACACTCCACACCAGAGTAATTAATATTACTGCAAGATGTAAGGCAAAGCTATGACAGACACCTTCCTCTCTCTAATTGACCTGTGTTCAAAGGATTCATCCCCTTATTGCTATGGAGCCTGCATTCCACACCATATCATCCATTTCCTGGTGCGCCCTGACACAGCCATTCTCGGGAATCATCGAGATCAGCTTCTAGGCATCATTGGTTTAATCTGGAAAACCCAACAGTGATATGTCTTGGGGTAGGCAGAAACAGAGGAATATTGCAAAGATGGATCACAATACCTCTGGTGGAAGAGCATTAATACCACTTACCATTTGAAACACCCCGGAGGTTCGATGGCTTTTCCTCTCCAAAAAGTCTGCTTGTATACTAGTATGGATACCAATGTATACACTGTTATACAGTCATGCACATATGCTAGTATATACACTGGCATGCATGTATACCAATATATGGTAAATATGCATGCCAGAATATATACTAGTATATACATGTATGTATGCTGGCATGCATATACATGAGTATATACATTGACATACATATATACTTCTAGTACATATTAGTATATACTGAAATGCATTTCTTTCCTGTTTTCGATATGCCATTAAAGTGGATCTTGACCAAGTCAAAGGTGTTTTAGGATATCCTCAACCAGGGCTTCTTTTTGAAGCTATCCACTTCACTAAATTTACATATCAAAAGTCCGGATTTCTTAAGGATACCATTTATGAATATATGGAGAAACATTTTTTGGATTTTTCTACAAGATTTTCTCTTGAAAAAAAATTAAAAAATCATCTAAACTAATTACATAAAAAAACTATCTATCAATAATTAACCTCCATTCCACACTCCTTGAAGACGACCTTAACCCGATCATTCAATTAATGTAAACTGCAGCAAATTTAGTCACTTTGTACAGTTTTTCTGTTAGCTTTAAAAACGTTTGCAACCTCTCAATCGTTAAAAGCGGGTCAGATCAATTCCCTAATTCACGAACCACAACTTGAGATTGGCAAGGTCATCAATGTCAAATGACAACCCACTTGAGATTTGCAAGGTCATCAATGTCAAATGGCAACCCACTAAGTATATTACCAAACCAATTCCAGATTATTAATGTGAGCAATATCATGAAATTTTCCTGGGGCACTTTGCAAGTTTCAACACACTAACTGCTACACCAAACCCATTTTAGATTGAACCACTGGTAGATTTAATTAAGAGTTGCAGCCCACTAAACACTAAACCAAATGTGTTTAATCTTTTCAGATTAAACACCTGGTGCAACCTAATGGAAATTCCACTCAGATCACTTCTTCAAGCTCAACCTCCAAACCTGTTTCAGATAGCTTTACTAGTGCATTGTTACCAAAGTCAGCACTGCACTTTATCAATTGCAGTTCACTCCCTATTACCAATTCTTGCCAGGTGAATTTGAGCAATATCTTTATAGAGGCTGTTATTTACTGCTGAGTATGTCACAATCCCAGAGTCAAACCTTTTCTAAGATCTTGCACAGTAGTTTAAACTTTATAGACCTCTTGGGGTGTGTCTTCCTTGTATAGTCCATGGTATATGTAATCTTATCAGTGATGAATGCTATTCTTCATCTGTTTAAATAACTTTATTGCATCGTTAGGATTACCCACTTTGCAGAGTCCATCCATCAATGTGTTGTAAGGGACAACATCAAGGCTCAAACCCTATTTTGGCATGTCGTGAAGATTTGTTGAGTTTCGTTGTTGACATGCTAGATGGCTAAGCGGTCAATTGATACAGTCCGAGAAGACAAATAAAAAGAATATTGGAGGAAACAGTAGAGAGAAGAATAGTGGAGAAAAACAGAAGAAGTGAAAAGACGCTACAAGCTTAACACAGGAAAGGCAGCCTTTAAGGCCTGACTAATCCTACAGGTCAAGGTTGGTGAAGAGAAAATAAGGAGAGAAGCAATTTGGGGCAGAAAAAAAGAGTCTTTTAACCAAGGGATCAAGCCTGGCAACTATACCTGAACTCGGTGACACTTGAAGACATCTTAAGCCATTAAAGCTCTAATCTAATGACAAATCAGAGGAAATAATGATCCGGATTTATGTAGGAACACAATGAAATATAGAAATACACATAAACGCAGAGATGCAGCGGAAATAAGACTTCATTTCATTAATAACAAATGACTGAAAAATGCTTACAGACAGAATGAAAATAAACTAGCTAGGGCGCTGGTAGCTTATCTTTGAGAAGAGATGTGGCGGCTACTGGCCTCTGAACTGCTTGTTACAATGAGGCTCGAAGGCCTATATATTACTGAGAAACAATGGAAAACCCTCAACATCCAAAAACCTAACCCTAGGAGATGAAACACCAAAATATGGGCCCCGTTGGGGTAAACTGGTACATCAATTTCCTGGGGTCGTAACTTTGGCATACTATCTTCGTTTGACGCACATGATACATCGTTAGAAAGATCTATCCGAGGACTACACTGCTGATAGCGAATATCGAATCTGGAACGAACTCACATTCGCTAGAGCATTCATGCCCAAAAAACGTCGTTTAGGGCCTCAAAACAGCTCCGGAAGTTCAGGACCCGAAAAAGTGCTAAAAATAGTAAATTGTGCTACAATTAAGGAAATTGAAAAACTGAAAAAAACAATGGTGTGGGTCCAAGTGGAATAGGTGAATGGCCACCAATATCCACTTGAATCAAATAAGAAGAAAGTATCCGGTAAGACAAACTCTAAGCACAGGCGAAAAGGATTGCTCCATTACCACCAACAGGACTAGAATAAATTCAAGCCACGCTTGAAAAAGTGTATCATGTCCATTCCAGACCAACAGGACTAGAATAAATTCGAGCAACGCTTGGAAAAAGTGTATCATGTCCATTCCAGATCACCATGTAGAGGAGCTTTGATCTTCTGCCAAATCTGCAAACTCGGTGGAAGCTTGTTTGATTGGAGCAATGTCCATTTCTTTAGGTCTTCCAGCACCATATAATTATATTTACATACTCGATATGTCAATACCACAACCCGTAAAATGTCGAGATAACATAACCGAAGGGGGATCTTCAAATATACTGCTTCCCCATGGATGAAATATGTGGACTTGCTGACACTACCAAGACAAGAGATGCAATTTGGAAGCACAGGTTTGTCCTTCCCATTATTCTCATGATCCATTTGCTTGCATAGATTGGAAGAAATTAACGGAACGAGGAGGATACACCATAAAAGACAGCCTTTTGAAAATGGTGTTGATAAAAATCTTCCATGGTGGGGGGTGTAACCCATCATCAACACTCAATCAAATTGGCATGAATGGGACTGCAACGATCCTATGGTAAAAAGTCCAAAAGCATAAATTTCCCAGCATATACCATGAAAGGGCAACAAATGTTTGCATTAAAGAAAGACACCTTGCAGCCTCCATTCAACAGTGTTCCAATACAAGATATTTTGACAAGATAAGTGAAATGCCATGCTTACGCATTTATATATATTAAAACCATGCTAAACAATAAACTACTACCTATGTATAAAACCCTTAAGAAGATAGAACTACTATACAGCATGAGTCTTGATTCATGACCTTCCAATACAAAAACAAGGATGAATTTTGGCAGTCGGATTGCATGACTTTTCTTTGTCCTGCTGCTAACCAGAGCTATTTGACTATGCCAAGGGAGAGTATTCATTGGAGACTAAGGACTGACAAAAATGGAACTCATTAGTCATTACCTTGCTTACAATTTTTTTTCCACTGGGAATATCTTTTAGTTCAGGTTTGCCACATACCTGGCACTCTGGAAATACAAGGCTAAGTAGAAATGTAATAAAAATAAGTGTCCAACTGATGTGTGAACCCTTGCCCCACCCCCACCCCCACATCTTCTATAATTTTTCCAATAAGGCTAAGCAGAAATGTAATAAAATTAAGTTTCCAACTGATGCATGAACTTTGCCCTTACCACCCCCACATTCTTCTATAATTTTTCTTGCTTGCAATCGTTATTTCCCCAAAGCTGCTACTGGATTCCAGAGGTGCCCATACCAATATAAACAGAGACGTTGCAGTGTCCATAATGAGAACAGAGGGGGTACAAATTAAACCAAGTTGCTGCTGAGGAATTAAAGAACTAAAAAATCATCAACTGTCTAAATAAACTTTCAACCAGCCGTCCCTTGGAATCTTTGAATCTGTACAGGCCTCTTTTGGGCCAAAACCAAAGTTTTTAAACTAGGCCTGCTCGGACTCAGACTCACTCGAGTTGACTGAGTTGACCCCTAACTGAGTCAACTCAGACTTCTGCTTGGTTCAGGGACCAGTTTGGTACCAAACCGGTCCAACTCGGCAAAGTCCATACCAACTCAGCCGAGTTGATCCAGGACGCTGAGTTGGTCTGGGACCACACCGCTGTGCATTTTCAAGAAAAAGTCAATTTAAAAATTAATAATTCCCAAACCCTAATTCCTAGCGCCCTAAACCCTACAAAAAAACTATGAAGAGACCCCCACCTCTATGGGCCTCACACCTCTCTCATTGAGCATTTAGAGTTTTGAAGCAGCGTTGAAGAGTTGTGATTTAGAGGATGATTTTGTATCTCATGCTGAGGATCCCATTTCTAGCAGTGGTGATGAGTTTGATGATTGATCTTGTTATCAATGATTTGTAGTAGGCCAATAGCTTGTAGCATGTTTTTTGGACTCTAGAGGCCATTTAAAGCCTCATTGATTATGTATTTTGTTTCTGATATGTATTGCACTTGTTACCATTTTGATATATTCACCCTTACATAGTATATACATGAGTAGACTTTGCATATTTTGTCTCTAATGGTTTGGAATCTTTAAAACATATTTTTTTCATTAAAATTTAATGATTTAATGATTTTATGTATTTTTTAGTAAACCAAGTCATTGAATTCAGATCAGTCTGAGTCATGGCCGAGTCCGAGTTGAACCTCAGCCAATTCCGAGGCAGAGTCCAAGTTTTAAAGCATTAGACAAAACTGCCTCCAGCATTTCAAGGTCTTTGAAAACTTCTATCCTTGAGGAATGAAAACAGGCCCAACAATGTTTGGCTATGAAATGCACCACTGTGGACATGGATCGAGTCCCTTCCCGTGAATACTAGACATGATCCATTCATTCAAGAGATAGCTCAGTGTTGCAATCTCACAACCAACCCTTCTGTCTAAATGAAGCATTCAAAAAGCAGGGCCCGAACTACAATAACAAAGCTTGAGACCTACTTCAACGCACAGGGTAACAAAGTGTGGATATGTCATATTTTGCAGAACATTTACAGAGAAAAAGATGCCAGAATAATACTTGACGTTGCCCTTCATTATTATAAAATCCTACTATTTACAATAACTAAGAGAGAATGGGAGGACGCCATAAGACACCCTCTCCCTTGCTAAAATCGCTCAACTTGACGCTGCTATCAGTCTTTTTCCTTCTTGCTCCAGAAAGAGAAAATGATGCCAGAATAATACTTGTTGCCCTAATTTCTAGCTGCATGATGAGCAGATTTCAGTAATATTCATGATTTTTTTGCTGCTCTTCAGTTGCATCCTTTACAACTTTTAAGATGATGATTTTCTAATTTCTGTTACAATTGATGGATATGCGTTATTAATTGTGGGTTGGCTACCCCACTACATGCCAACACTAATCAATTTAAATATGCACACAACCTCTAATATTCATAATGTCTTAATTGGCCATGGAAAATATCATACACAAGGTGAGCAAAATGTGTTAACATTCGTCTATCCTGCAATGCTTGCAGATTCCATCTACTAATTTGTATCGGACCTTCAGTAAATTACCCACATTGCTAAACCCATTTATAAGTGTTTTGTATGTGATTTCATTAGGCCGATGACCTATTTGCACCAAAACATCTAACAACTGGAGACCTTCTTCAAGCTTGCCTTCTCTACAAAGAACATCAATCAGAGCATTGTATGTGATATCATTCGGATTGTACCCCTTGGCTAGCATCTCATGAAGCACTCAATGACCTCCTGTCATTTCCCTTCCTTCCAGCAACCTGATATAAGCACATTGTATGTGACAACATTACGGCATATGCTTTTGCTGGGCATTTCATGGAAGAGCTTTATAGTCTCCTCCAATTTGCCTTCCTTTCAGAAACAATCAATAAGCACATATCATGTGACAACATTAGGACATGTTTATGTTTTTGTCAGGGATTTCAAGGAAGAGCTTCATAGCCTCCTCCAACCTGCCTGCCTTACGGAAACCACCAATGAGCACATTGTATGTGACAGCATCAGGAAAAATGTTTTTGCCGGGCATTTCATGGAAGAGCGTCTTAGCCTCCTCCAACCTGCCTTCCTTACAGAAACCATCAATAAGCACATGGTATGTGACAGCATTAGGGAAAATCTTTTTGTCAGGCATTTCGTGGAAGAGCTTCATAGCCTCCTCCAACCTGCCTTCCTTACAGAAACCATCAATAAGTGCACTGCATGTGACAACATTAGGACATACGTTTTTGTTGGGCATTTCATGGAAGAGCTTCATAGCCTCCTCCAACCTGCCTTTCTTACAGAAACCATCAATAAGTGCACTGTATGTTACAACATCAGGACATATGTTTTTGTCGGGCATTTCATGGAAGAGCTTCATAGCTTCCTCCAACCTGCCTTCCTTATGGAGACCATCAATAAGCATATTGTATGTGACAGCATCAGGACATATGTTTTTGTCTGGCATTTCATGGAAGAGTTTCATAGCCTCCTCCAACCTGCCTAGCTTATGGAAACCATCAATTAACACATTGTATGTGACAGCATCAGGGCTTATGTTTTTGTTGGGCATTTCATGGAAGAGTTTCATAGCCTCCTCCCACTTGCTTACCTTGCAGAAACCACCAATAAGCCCATTGTATGTGACAGCATTAGGGCAAATGTTTTTGTCAGGCATTTCATGGAAGAGTTTCATAGCCATCTCCAACCTGCCTTCCTTGCAGAAACCATCAATAAGCGCACTGTATGTGACAACATTAGGGCAAATGCTATTGTCGGGCATTTCATGGAAGAGTTTCATAGCCTCCACCAACCTGCCTTCCTTACAGAAACCATCAATAAGCGCACTGTATGTAACAACATTAGGGCAGATGTTTTGGTCAGGCATTTCATGGAAGAGCTTCATAGCTTCCTTCAACTTGTCTTTTTTACAGAAGCCATCAATAAGTGCAGTGTATGTGAAAACATCAGGGGATATGTTTTTGTCGGACATTTCATTGAGGAGCTTCATAGCCTCCTCCAACTTACCTTCTTTGCAAAGATCATCAACCAGAACATTAAATGTAATAACATTGGGGTTGTGCCCTTCTTTTAACATCTGATACAGTAGTTTCTTGGCCTCTTGGAGCTTACCTTCTCTGCATAGTAGATCCATAAGGATGTTGAAGGTGATTGTGTTCAGCTCATGACCCTTTTGCAGCATGACAGCTAACAACCCCAACGCTTCGTGGGTTTTCCCTATTTTGCAGAACCCATATATTAGGATAGTATATGTAAAAATATCAGGAACCTGTCGTTTGCTCGCCATTTGCTTGAAAAGTTTGAGAGCGTCCTCCATCCTGTCCCACCTGCAAAGCCCTTTGATAAGGGTACTGAAGGATATGACATCTGGAATATATCCATGTGCTTCTATTCCTTCAAACACTATGAATGCATAATCCAGTCTACCTGTGTGACAATGACAATTGATAACAATGTTCAAAGTTATCAGATCCGGAACAATGTCTGCTTCAATCATAATTCTATAAACAGACAACGCTAATCCATGTTGCTTCCGTCGGACTAGGCTACTCAACAAAATATTGCAGGTGATGGGAGTCGGAATGGATTTAGATTTAGCTAAAAACGTATGCTTGAAGGTTTCCAGTGCCTCTTGAATCCTGTTGGTCCGGCAGAAAGTTTTAATGAGCATGTCCGCAGTGTCATTGAAAGCGTGGAAGGAGTGTCGAAGAATCGAATGTGGAAGTGAGACCGTCTTCTTCAATCTGGAAAACATTGTCTCACTAATCATTGGGAGCGAGAGAGTGTAAAGTGGGAAGTGCGTTAGGGGTGAGAAGATTCAGAGTGAGGGATGTTGAAATTGAAATACGCAGGTAAAACAGCCGCATCGTAAAACCCTAAAACCTGCGGTTTATGCGAATCTCTCTTTTATAATGTCTCACCCTTTCCTCAGTGTACAATAAACGAAGTAATGATATCACGAATGGCCAAGAAGAATTGTTTATGCACAATAAACGAAGTAATGACATAAGCATGGCCAAGCAGGATTATTTAGTCTTTATTAATTAGTTGAAAAAGAATTTAATTAGCCATTAATTAAAAGAATAGTCTAAACCTTCAACTTTTTGGAGGTTTCTGGCTACTTTTTTTTGTTTGATTTTGCCAATTCGGTGATGAATGGTTGGATCTGCAAATTTGAGTGGCTAAGTTTGTATAATCTGAGTGTCTCAAGGGTTTTTCAGCACGCTAAATCCATTTATGCATTCAAAAAGGAAATTTAAACAACATAAAATAGAGATTTTGTCCAAATTTACATCGTTGGATTTCGGCCAATTCCTGCGAGAAAACCCAAAAAGTAGAAAGTTTAGCCAACGCCTTAATTAAATGTGAGTGGAGAGGGTAACGATTCCTCCTCAATTTAATTTACACTTGAACAAGATGATATGTTATTTAAGGGCGTATTCTAAAAGTTATACGATGAAATGTTATTTAAGGGCGAATGATTATTTCTCTTAGCCAAGCATAAGTAGTTTTAAGAATTCAATTCACTACTTATATATGTGTGTAAAAATACAATTTTGATAAGATATTTATATTTGTATTATAACAATATTTCTATGTTTGGAGGTCTCTCCTAGATCTAAAAGACTCCCCCGGATGGGGTGATATCAGACGGTATGTGCGCACAAGACACGGAGAGGCCAACCGGCTTGCTAGTCAGCCAGTTGGCGCTCGCAGGTACCAGCCCATCCCATCCCCCTCCAGGCATTTCACCTCGCAATTTAAGTCTCCACGCCACCACCATGTTGAACCTTCACGCCAGGAGCCTGTCGCACGAGTTGGAGAACTTGCAAGGTGAGAGCGTGCATGGAGAGATGCAAGTCACCTCAGTGGTCATCTCTCCGTCCTGGACCAGGAGCCCTCATAGCCGAATTCAGGGGCATTTTCACTCTATTATCTCCCGACGCCTCACCTCCTCCTCACAGGTTTATGCTGATATTCAAGCTCTGCGCATCCACCCTCCCAGCGACGACATCCCTTATGCCACGCCTGAGAGGCAAGTCTAGAAGAGGCGCAACCTTGTACGTAGCCAGGGGTAGGAAAATGCCAAATTTGGCCCACCTCTCGGACACTGAAATGCCTTGCGCTGATATCCCTCTAGTTTTTGACGCTCTTCCTTTCCTGCCTCCTGTGTTAGCTCATGCTCTAGCAGAGACGCAGCTTGAAGCCACTCAAGAACTCTCGCCTCTTTCAAATGAGTATGGTTGTTGGGTTGAATGGTTCAACACCTTCGGGAACTCCCTGGGCTACGCACCACCCCCACCCTCTCCTCCTCCATCGAGACAACCTCCTCCCACCTTCAACTTGCCATGCTACCTTTCTAAAGCCACCTCCACCACTTCTACGGATTCCCCATTTCGTCCCCCTTGCCACAACCATGCTAACTAGGAAGAGATTACTCAAGCTTTGAGCGATTTGGCCAAAGAACCACAGGATATCAAAACAGCCCTCAAGGATTTGGAAACGCAGGACGAAGAAAAAAGGAGCAAAGTGGAAAAACTGTTACTCTTCCTCCAAGACCTCAGGCAAGCGAGCGCAGAACAAGACAAGGTCAAGCTGAAGAATACCCAAGTCTTCACAGGCCCTTCCTATGGTCCAGGTCTCTGAAAAGTTCTCTTTTTCTAGTCTTTTACTCCATGTTTTTTCAGTTCGTTAGGAAAAAGTATAGACAATCAGCGCTGCTTAGATAGTCAGCTAGGCTTAGATTAAATTTCAGACAGCCCAGGGCCCTGTGCAACATAGTTCTTTTATGCTCACTTATGTTTATTTTTGGGACAAGTGGCATCAACTTTTGGACAAGTGTCATTAAATTTTTGAACCAGGGCCAACAGTGGTTTCCCAGTTGGGCATTGTTGACACATGGAACAGACAGTCTGTAAATTTTTAGAAGGCTCTAATACTATTACTAACTTACAAAAAAAGAAAGATCTAAAAGACTCCGAATTTGCTAGAAACAACATTTTGATAGGAGATTTCAATGTTGTTTTGCATAATAGAGAAAAAAGAGGGGGTTCTATTGTTAGGGACCCATTCAAAGAGAAGATGGAGGATGTGATCGGAGATTGGACATGGTTGACATCAAACCAGCAAAAGGAAAGTTCACTTGGACCAATCAAGGCACTATGCCAAGTCACATTTCCACCAAATTAGATAGATTCTTAGTGAAAAGCAATTTTCTACTTCAGGATTTCATATTTAAATCTAAGATTGTAGCTTCTACAATCTCGGATCATAAACCCATTGTCCTCCAATTTCAAGATACTCCAGAATACATGCTACTTCCATTCAAATACAATCTGATATGGTTTCAAAACAAGGAAGTATTGGAGATAATCGCCAAAGCTTGGAGAGTATGGATAAAGGGCACTTTTATTCATATTTGGGAAAAAAAAAAAAAACTAGTTAAGGATGCCTTGAAAGAGTGGGCACATTTGTCAGGTGGTATAGAAATTCTACAAGCCCAGCTGGAGGAAACACATGAGAAAATAGAAAATGAAGAAGTAACCTTAAAGTTACAAGTAACTAAGACAAAAATACAACAAAAATTGCATAGAGCTATTAAAAATGAAGAAGAAATATAAAGATTAAAGTTGCAGAGTCTTTGGCTCGTGATAAGAGATTAAAATATGACTCTTTTCACGAGCAAGCTAAAGTTCGTATGGCACAAAACAATTTCAAAGAAATAACTCAAGAAGATGGAACCAAAATATTGGATTTCCAAGCATTGAAGATGGCAATCCAATCTCATTGTGGCACCTTTTTTTTCAGAACAGGGTGGCCCAAACCCTAATTTGATTTCATCCATGTTGGTCAACATTCCATCAATCATTTTAGAGGAGGACAAGCTTGAACTGATGAAGCCTATAGAGGAGGAGAAGATCATGAAATCTAATTGGGATTTGGAGCCTAATAAGGCCCTCAGGCATGATGTGTTCTCAATCTCATTTTATATAACCCACTAGAGCTTGATAAAGACATATTTAAAAAGGATGCTTCAATACACAAAATAGACAGGCAAAGTCAGAGGTAATATAGACTCTTTCTTTCTTGCTCTAGTTCCAAAGGAGGTTGACCCTTCTTTCTTTATAGGTTCAAGCCCATTTCATTATGTAATTTGTCATATAAAATTATGAGAAAAATTATTGTCTCGAGGTTGAAAAAAGTGTTGCTCGAGATCATATAAGAGAATCAAGGGGGATTTATTCAAAATAGGAAAATAATGGAAAACATAGTGCTAGTTCAAGAAGTTATTCATCCGAGTAAGGAAAATAAAGAAAAAAGAATGGTTATAAAGTGGGATATGGCCAATGCCTTTAACCGTGTGAGGGATTCCTTTTTATTCGATGTCATGAGCAAATTTGGATTCATCCCCTCCTTTATTAGTTGGATCTCTTCATGTATTAGTGCCCCTTGGATCACACCACTAGTCAGTGGACGTCCTAGCTCTTTTTTACAAAGAAGCAAAGATCTAAGGCAAGGCTTCCCAGTGTCCCCTATTCTGTACATTATAATGGTTGAATCTCTAAGTAGGAAGCTTGAGGTAGAAAGAATAGTCGAGAATCTTCCACGGATCAAAATAGTGAGGGGAACTAAGAGTTTAAACCATGCTCATTTTGTGGATGACACCATACTCTTGGGCAGAGCTTCAACAATAATTGCTACCAGATTCAAGAAGGAACTTGATCTTTTCGTTGTTGTAACAAGAGGATTGATAAATCACCTTAAGAGTCAAATCCTAGCATGGAATGTTAAGTCTCATGAGATGCAAGCCATCTCTAGAATTCTGCAATTCCCTACATAGATAATTGGTCTACCTTCAAATTTCCATGTATACCCATCTAGTTGCACAGAGTTTCCTTTCAAGCATGAAAAAGCGTTTTGAATAAGATCCTTAAAAAATTAATCAATAGGGATAACAATGGTTAAACCCGACTCGAAGATTGATATTGATAAAATTGGTCCTCTCAACCTTTCCCTTATTTCAATGTTCCATAATGATAGCACCTTTGGGAATAATCCATGAATTAACTAAGGAAACAAGGTGCTTCTTAAGACAAGGAGAGAAAACTAATACTAAAAAAATACCATTTCGTTAATTGGAAGACAACTAGAGATCCCAAAAGAAAAGGAGGGATAAAGGTCTAGGACCCATCTCTTCTGAATTTATCCATGGGAGCCGAGTTGGTATGGAGATTAATCACGTGAAATCTTGATTGGTGGAAAAAAATAATTTGGAAAAAATATTTGCAAGGCAATAGAAAGAGACGGATAGAAAGTATATATATAAAAAAGGCTCCAATAAAAAAAACTTTATTTTCTAAACAACACCTTTAATAACACTTTAAATAATGGTTTATTTTATTATTCAATTAACCTCAAACTTTCTTATAAACACCACTAAGAGATGGATAGAAAGTATATAAAAAAAAAATTCATATAAAAAAACTTTATTTTCTAAACAACACCTTTAATAACACTTTAAATAATGGTTTATTTTATTAATCAATTAACCTTAAACTTTCTTATAAACACCATTAAAATATTTAGATTAGAGTTTTCTAAATAAAACAAAACTAATAATTAAAAAAAATTATTAACACTTAAAATCTACCTTTAACCTAATAAATCACTAACAACATCACAATAAAACACATTCAAATCATTCAAATTAATGATTGCAAATTTTTTTTTAAACAAAAATTTAAAATAGAAATTTAAAATATCTTAATAAGGAATGTTAAATAATTTTTTTTAAAGAAATATTTAGGAAAACCCTAAATATAACTAAACTAAATAAATCTAATCTAAAATATTCACTAAAGACTCTAGTCGACACAAAATTTTCCCGCAAAACTTAGGTATTTATAACCATCTCTTCTCACAATTAAACCCATGCTTCTTGTCCCGATGATGGATCCTGATATGGATCTGAAACGTCGACATTCAATTGACAATACTATGGTCTCTCTGAATTCACCTGAAAACACTCATCACCACAAAAATCTCAGCAATCAATGCTCATATATTTGGAAACTCATAAAATCGGTAGCATCGTTGATCAAATTCAAGATTACTTGAATCCCTAGAAATGGAAAGAAAATATCCATTTGGGAGGACAACGTCATGGGGAAGAAACCTCTCTCATTCAGCCCATAATTGCATCCTTTAAAGTTATGGATGGATGGTGAGAATCTCAAATCCTTGTATGATATTTCAAAATGGCCAGAGTACTTTGATCGATGGTTGGGTTGGAACTTAGGATCCCCTCCTCCTCACCTCCATTATCTAGTTTCATTGCTCACCAATTCTCTAAGGGGATGTGCACCAGGGGATTCTCAGTCAAAGGATCGAAAAAGTTGGGGGAGCATTGATTACTCTATAAAGGAGAATTATCTAGCTCAATTATCATCCCTTCCCCTTCCATTGAAATCTCCAATATGGAAATATATTTGGCACAACAACGAGCTCCCAAGGATCAACATATTTTGTTGGGTTATGGTTCATGTCAAGCTCCTTACTTCTGACAATTTGAAAAGGAGAGAAATTTAGGCCCCTTATAGGTGTGAGTTATGTCAATTTGGTGAAGAAGTTGTACGGCATTTATTTTTTGAATGCAAGTATACCAAGAAGGTCTGGATATCAATATTTGTAGGAGTTAACCATCATGTTAGATTTCCAAACACTTGGAAAGAGATGTTCTCCTTGTGGAGAAAATCTTATAGGGGTACTTTGAAAAACAAAAACTACTTGAAAATAACATGGATCACCCTTCCTAAGTATATATGTGTTGGAAGCTATGGCTCGCTAGGAACAATGCAATCTTTAATTAAAATTAATTCTTATAGCAGTAAAGGCCAAGAGACTTTTAGCAAACATTTGAATCATAAGCTCAAAATGGAGCAATGAGTTTTGGAAAGAGATGAAGAGGACTGGTTCAATCAATTTCTATTTCAAAGAGTCTTTCACTCTTCCCCCATTCTTCTAAATCAAAACCTCCCTCATTTGATAATCTAGTAGAGTGATCATGAATTCGAGAATTGGAAAATGAGAGAAATTTAGGCCCCTTATAGGTGTGAGTTATGTCAATCTGGTGAAGAAGTTGTACGGCATTTATTCTTTGAATGCAAGTATACCAAGAAGGTCTGGATATCAACATTTGTAGGAGTTAACAATCATGTTAGATTTCCACACACTTGGAAAGAGATGTTCTCCTTGTGGAGAAAATCTTATAGGGGTACTTTGAAAAACAAAAACTCTTTGAAAAGAACATGGATCACCCTTCCTAAGTGTATATATATATATATATATATATATATATATATATATATATATATATAAGCTATGGCTCGCTAGGAACAATCCAATCTTTAATTAAAATTAATTCTTATAACAGTAAAGGCCAAGAGACTTTTAGCAAAATATTTGAATCATAAGCTCAAAATGGAGTAATGAGTTTTGGAAAGAGATGAAGAGGGATGGTTCAATTAATTTCCATTTCAAAGAGTCTTTCACTCTTCCCCCATTCTTCTAAATCAAAACCTCCCTCATTGGATAATCTAGTAGAGTGATCATGAATTCGAGAATTGGAGAAGGGATAAGAAGACCCACATCTTGTTTTTCGATGGAGCCTCAAAGAATAACCTAAGGGCAACAAGTGTGGTGGGGATACTCTTGGATCCCAAAGAAGATATTATAGCTTCATATACATGGGGCCTAGGACAAGTCACCAAGAATCAAGTGGAGGAATATGCCTTACTGAGAGGCATCCTAATAGACAAGGAAGAAAGAATTAGAACCCTGAAAAATAATCGATGACTCTATTGTCGTCATCAAATCCATGCTTAACAAAGAAACTCCCACATTTTTCAAATTGGAAACCATCATCACAAGAGAAAGAAAGGAAACAATTTCCTTCATGAAAATCTCTTTATTTTATGTCAAAAGGGGCCTTAACACAACTACCGATTGATGGGATAGTATAGCCACAAACCTTGAATTAGGAATTTTATTGAAAAACATGGGTAGCATTGTATGTTATATACCTTAATATGCCCCTTCGATTGGTGGATAATCTAATCAATATTAGTTCCATGTGATTAAATGCATAGAGCATCATTCCCTTTGCTTTGATTTGGGAGCTCGAAGGACGCATTGTAATCCTTGTAGAATGAGATCATTTAACCAAGATCTAGGTATCGAAGAGCCTATAAATTTAGCGTGCATTCAGAGTTGGATAATGGTGAGAGCCAACAATCGAATTGGGCACCCCAAAAACCATAATCCAATGGGGAACATTCCCTTGGTTTGCATGAAAATTCTTCTTGGGATGCTAATTGGCACCATCCATGTTGGTATATGCATTGGATTTGTTTCAAGGGTTCTGGCTTGATCTGAAAATAGAAGGCTGACTTGTTATGCTATGCAAGCACCCCTACTTCATTAAAATAAACTTTACAGGACCTTGCTTCATGTGTTAAAATATGCAAAATAAACTTATGTGTTAAGTTCATGTATCGTCTTGTAAATGATTTTGTGCGAGCAAATGTTCTTTTAGATGGTTAAATATGTACTTGAAATAAATACACARCAACACAACTTGCAACAAATAAACCATCAAACGCACAACAAGAACAAGCTGATAAATGAGTTCACCCCCCTCCGGGCTACATCTCCTTGAGCCTCCATAATGGACTTGGCTCTCTGGGATTAATTAGTCAAAAGTTCTTTTACAAGCTGCTGCTCAACTCCAATGGAAAAACAAACTGTATCATTGAGATCAGAACATATTAAAAACCCAAAAATGACTAATAACACTCTGAAAACGGATCATGGCTCATCTGGGCATGACCTCTTCTACATGTGGCCATAAGCTTCCCTGAGCTTCTCTTTGGCAAAAACACCTGTAAAATTCCTCAAAAGCCTCTGAAACCTGTCCCAATGTGTTCAGAGCATAGCAATTAGCCAAACATGATATTTAAATCACAGAAAACAGACATAGGCTCACCAAACCATGTCCTCGATCAAAGAGGGCTTCAATCTCCCTGGAGCTCTC
>ML798180.1:616164-628137 GCA_009831015.1 Picea engelmannii
ATATATATATATATATATATATATATATATATATATATATATCTTTGTTGGAAGCTATGGCTCGCTAGGAACAATGCAATCTTTAATTAAAATTAATTATTATAGCAGTAAAGGCCAAGAGACTTTTAGCAAAATATTTGAATCTTAAGCTCAAAATGGAGTAATGAGTTTTGGAAAGAGATGAAGAGGACTGGTTCAATTAATTTCTATTTCAAAGAGTCTTTCACTCTTCCCCCATTCTTCTAAATCAAAACCTCCCTCATTGGATAATGTAGTAGAGTGATCATGAATTCGAGAATTGGAGAAGGGATAAGAAGACCCACATCTTGTTTTTCGATGGAGCCTCAAAGAATAACCTAAGGGCAACAAGTGTGGTGGGGATACTCTTGGATCCCAAAGAAAATATTATAGCTTCATATACATGGGGCCTAGGACAAGTCACCAAGAATCAAGTGGAGGAATATGCCTTACTGAGAGGCATCCTAATAGACAAGGAAGAAAGAATTAGAACCCTGAAAAATAATCAATGACTCTATTGTTGTCATCAAATCCATGCTCAACAAAGAAACTCTCACATTTTTCAAATTGGAAACCATCATCACAAGAGAAAGAAAGGAAACAATTTCCTTCATGAAAATCTCTTTATTTTTTGTCAAAAGGGGCCTTAACACAACTACCGATTGATGGGATAGTATAGCCACAAACCTTGAATTATGAATTTTATTGAAAAATAGGGGTAGCATTGTATGTTATATACCTTAATATGCCCCTTCGATTGGTGGATAATCTAATCAATATTAGTTCCATGTGATTAAATGCATAGAGCATCATTCCCTTTGCTTTGATTTGGGAGCTCGAAGGATGCACTACAATCCTTGTAGAATGAGATCATTTAACCAAGATCTAGGTATTGAAGAGCCTATAAATTTAGTGTGCATTCAGAGTTGGATAATGGTGAGAGCCAACAATCGAATTGGGCACCCCAAAAGCCATAATCCGATGGGGAACATTCCCTTGGTTTGCATGAAAATTCTTCTTGGAATGCTAATTGGCACCATCCATGTTGGTATATGCATTTGATTTTTTTCAAGGGTTCTGGCTCGTGGGCATGGTTGTGATGTCCTATATAGAAAGCTCAACCGAACCTCCCTTTCTCAAGTGGTTTTTCCTTTGGTTTTGACTTGGAATTGGGAGCCTCCTATTCCAAGAAAGATTGTAAATTCTAATGTTGAGGAGTTGGCAACTAATCTTTTTTCTGGGTTGGCATTTTATGCCATATTTGGATTCAAAGGGATCTGAATTAGGATGCTAGTATCTATGGGTTTTCCTCATCCTTCTCCTTTGTTTTTGAGAAAATCGTTGAAGCCTCCTCTCTATTTATCAACTAGTTTGAATACTCCCATTTTTCATGATAGTGTTAATGGTTATCGTTTAAGTCCCATTGCAAAAAGATTTAATTCTCCTCTAATTAAGAGTCATGTCTCTGAAAGTTTAAATTTGAGGCCTTGTTTCAATTTGGGAACTTGGGAAAAGTTTATATTTTGAGGGTTCTTGAACAAAGGTTTCATTGTTGGAATCTCTTTTGTCATTTGCCAAAGGTTCTTTGTCTTTTGAAAATTTGTCGATATTCTCCTCTTATCTCATCCCAATCTAGAAGTCTCATTTTGGTTTAAATTTCTTTGAGTTTAATATCCCTATTTCATTCAATGTAAGGATTTCTAGTGTTGACCCTTACTTCGTCACTAGTTCATAATTAGATCCCGGTTTTCAAGGGAGATATGATATCTTATAGCTTAGACATTGGACTTCTCTTCATCCAACCATTTCTCAAGCTTTCTTGGACAATAGAGGTGCACAATACGGACAACGAGGATCTCTCGAAATTCATAATAATTTTGTGAAGGCACAAGGAGGGCATACATTACAACAAGAGGACTTTGCTCTCTATAACTACAAAGATCAATTATATTGAACACCACTATATTGCACAACATGCTAACATAATGAATATATTAATCCATCTAAATCAAATAATCAATATTCTTGAAGATGAATGCAACATGGTAAGGAATTTGGCCTCGAATATGCGTAAAGAATTTCAGTCTACAACTTCTAATAATTGAGCATTCGACAATTCTATGAATATGAACTACAAAGAAGAATAAAAAATCCATCAACTCAATGAGCCACTGAACTTGCAACCATAGAACTCCTTCCCCTCTGATGTGGGGCAATATGAGGAAAATAGCAATCAAGTCTTTCATTGATTTTCATGTACTCTAAAGTTGTTAGAATCTTAGGAGTCTTTGTCAAGCAATGCACCAACAAGAACACTTGGAATGTCTTTATGTAATATGTTTTGAATTGCTTTTTGTAGCAATAGAGAATTTCCTAGTTGTAATTTTGGAACTCAGGACAACTTATATGTAATTATTGCTAGCTTTCTATAACCTTTTATTTATATAATATTTTTATTCCGGTTAAAAAAAATTACAATATTTCTACATAAATATCATATCTATAATATATTTTTTTATGTATAAATTTGGTATCTTTTTTTATTTCTCAATATAATGGTTTTTATATTATATGTATATATCAAATCTCTTTCTTTCATATAAATGGAGAGATGTTTTTATTTCAATTTGTATCTATATTTGGCTAACATATTATTATTATTATTATTTGTTATAAGTATTATGTATTTTTTGAAAATAGCATGACAACCTCTCTATCATATTGGGTTATAGATGTGCCTCATACTCATAATGCAATGAGTCTCGAATCACATTTTTGTCTTTTTATTACATTTCAATTCCAACTAAATTTTTTAGTCATGAGTGAAATCTTTCCCAACACTCATTGTCACTAACACATGTGATTAAGTACTCATCATTCTAAGTGCATCAAAAGGCGCTTATACAACACAATATGATAGAGATGTTGTCATGTGGGTAATGATTAAAATAATGCTTATAACAAATAACATTAGTAATATTATACGTTAGTGAAGTGTGTGTGTGTGTGAAAGAGAGATATTTGGACTAAATGATTGAAAACATTGGAGGCATCAAATGATGGGGTTTTGGCAAGACTACAACTCATGTGACATGTCTTGGGGCTAGGATCATGAAGGGAGGTCTACTTTTTTCCATAGAAAAATGGACGAAGAATATTGTTCAGTTGATTACGACAATGAAAAAATCACAAGCCCTATCTCGATTTTCAGGTCACATAAGGAGGTGAATGAAAAAAACACGAGCCCTATCTCAATTTTCAGGTCACATAAGGAGGTGGTTGACATATAGTGAAGGATCAAGCCTTTACTTGATTCCTTACATCCAACTAATTCAGATCAAGGCATGATTTGTGGAGAGACAAGTGGAAGTCATGATATTCAAGATAAGTTTTTGGAAGAGATGAGACAATCAAGAGTTGCAAAAAAAGGGAAATATGAGACTCTCCTGTCATTTATGAGGAAACCTCTTCCGAGGAAAAAGGAGGGCATCATTGTGGGTGTGCAAATCTTTCACTTCCTGCTATATCATAATTACAAGTTCTCGATACAGAGTGTAGTAGAAACCCTACTTTGAATTTAGTCCATGTGATTTTGACACAAAAGTTGGGAGAAAAAGGGATCTTTAGTGTTGATCTAGGGAGTAAAGGGATTAACTATTGGTAAGAAGAAAGATACTTTTGAAGGTGTTTCTATAAAGGGATAGAAAGGGGATATGAGAAAACAAACATCTCATAGAAATAAATGCATCAAAGTTAAACTAGAAAGGGTGAAAATGGTAGTAGGTTTGGATGTGGGCTTGGTAAAGGCAGAAGGATTGATGGAGAAAGTGGTCGGTTGGAAGATTCATGGGAAAAATGTAAAGGGGGAATCTCTGAAGTGATGGATGGAAGAGGTATAAAGGTTGGTCCTAGGTTATAATCCTATATTTCATCTTCTTGTTCAAGGTTGGATTTGTTTCATGATGAGTAGTGACAGTGACACAAAATCCTTCCTTGGAAAGGATTGCGTATGGGGCTCCTCAAGATCAAGTCGTAAACAATGGAAGCGAGGATTTGACTTGAGGAAAGAGCCATCATTCTCGCAACAAATATGGGTACTACTTCTTATCCTTTCAATAGAAATATGGAAAAAAATAACTCTGGAAAGAATTGGGGGGTTTCCCCAAAACAACATGCCCTGAAAAGACTCATTGCAGTCTATAATCCATATGTGTTTTTGCTACAAGAATCTATGTCTGTTGGGTCAAAAGTGGTGGAGATTATGTCTTCTTTTCTAAAAAATTGAAATTATTGTTCAATAGATGAAAAAGGAATGTCGAGAGGTTTGGTCATTGCTTGGAATGATAAATTTGACAGAATTTCCACAAATGTTGAGACTCATCGCAGTTTGTAATCCATACATGTTTTTTCTACAAGAATCTATGTCTATTGGGTCAAAAGTGGTGGAGATTCCATCTTCTTTTCTAAAAAAAATGGAATATTTGTTTAATAGATGCAAAAGGAATGTTGAGAGGTTTGGTCACTGCTTGGAATGATAAATTTGATAGAATTTCCAAAAATTTCAAGACTCATCATATAATCCATATGTGTTTTTGCTACAAGAAACTATGTCTGTTGGGTCAAAAGTGGTGGAGATTCTATCTTCTTTTCTAAAAATTTGGAATTTTTGTTCAATAGATGCAAAAGGAATGTTGAGAGGTTTGGTCACTACTTGGAATGATAATTTTGATAGAATTTCCACAAATGTCGAGACTCATCACAATTTATAATCCATATGTGTTTTTACTACAATAATCTATCTCTGCTGGGTCAAAAGTGGTGGAGATTTCGTCTTCTTTTTCTAAAAAATTGGAATTTTTGTTCAATAGATGCAAAAAGAATGTTGAGAGGTTTGGTCACTGCTTGGAATGATAAATTTGATAGAATTTTCACAAATGTTTTGAATGAAAATATTGTGTTAGAGATTAATTCCAAGGAATAATTAGGAAAGGTATATACAATTATTAATCAATATGGGCCCTATGGGGATTGCAATCCTTGTTGGGAGGATTTAGAAAAAGTAAGCATATTAAAAGAGAAAATGTAATATTAGGGGGGCATCTCAATCTCACACTCAAACATAGGGATATTTTTTAGTTCACTTTTTTTAGGATAAAAAACTAGTTGATGTTGGACAGTTGGTTGTTATTGATGTCAACTCTTGGAGATTGATGTCAACCCTTGGAGAAGTCCAGAAGCCCTAAAGATATGGTTGAGATTGATAGTGAGTTAGTTTTCATTGATGGAGGGGTTGATGTCAACAGATGTGATGGGTGCATTCATGAAGGGTGATGTAAATGCAAGTAACTCACTCATAGATGGATAGTCCTCGTCATGTTGTTTCCAATGATAGGTGGTATGACACATGGTTCCTCTTGGTTGAGGAGTTATGAGGTAATGAAGTTGGAAGCCCCAAAGATGGGTTAAGAATCCCTTAATTGGTTACAATATGGGTTAAGAGGCCCCTCATTGGTTGCAAGTCATTAATGAAAGGGTAAAGTGGTTTTAACAAGAAAGTTCAAGAAGCCCTAAAATTAAGGAAATAGGTTACTTACAAAAAATATATATACAACTCAAGAAGTCACTCATAAGTACATTTCACATGCACATTCTATTGAATATATTCTATGTGAGTAAGTGATTATTATCTAAGGTAACCAAGGAGATATGAGACAAATTTCATAGGCAAGATGATGTAAAGAAGGGAGAAATTCCAAGGGAGGATGAAGTCTTGTGGTGATGTGTTCTAAGGTATGTTATTTAAAGGTTATATTACCATTTTCTCTATAACATTTTTTTCTAGAATGAGTCAGATAGCGAAAATCAGAGGAGGTTGAGAAGACATGTCAAGGTACCTATGGTAAAAATTTTAGCTTCTGGGTCATTGTATTATCTTAGATACACTCTGTGGAAAATAGGGTTTTTGGCTAGTCCTGCAACTAGTCTCAAATAGGTGTTCCAGGTAAAAAGTTCTTAACGTATTCATAGAGGATCCAAATTTAGTGAGACCAAATGAATTGGATAGAGTACAAACAATAGTATGTATTTTATTATTTTCAGATCTAGATATCAAATATTCTGCGCATGACATGCTCTATAATTTTTCTCTCTAGAATAAGCCATAATTCAACAAGGTCTGCCATTTTTTCTATAACTCCTTTTCTGGGATGTTCCAAGCAGTGAAACTTGGAGGAATTGTAGAGAAGATATTGAATAATATTGGGTACAAGTTTCTAACATTTATTCATTACAGGTATGCAATTATGCTTGTTGAAAGTTAGGGTTTGTGACTAATCCAAAAACTAGTCCCGTGAGACTAACGTAAAGTTTGATGAAGATGTTATTCTCTTGTTGTTGAATTTGATGAAGGTATCCATGTCAGTAATCACATACACCAGGTCCATTACAAATTTATAAGTATTTTTATATGCATGTTTTGAGGGTTACATGTTGATGATATTATGGTGCATGCTTGAGGCAAGTCTTTGGTATATTGTTGAGGCACTGACACATGCTTGAGGCACATATTAGGTGCATGGTTGAGGCATATACTTGGTATATGATATTTGTTGTTTGGTACTTTGTTGAGGTACACCATTGATGGTACTTGTTTGATATATCTTATGGTACATGGTGTATGACATGATTGAGTGATATGGTATAGGGTTGATGTACATTGTTGATGAACATGGTTAATACATGGTATGGTGTTGATGTACATGGTTGAAGGTTAAGGCATATGGTGCATGGTTGATGCATAGTTTGGTACAGGTTGATGGTTTAGTATATGCTTTGGTACATGGTTGAGACACATATCTTGTGATGGTATGTTGGTGATCTTGGTACATGCTTGATAGAGGCATGTGCTGGTGATGTTGGAAATATATTTGAGAGGTGTCCTTGGTATATGATCCATGTGTGAGGATCTGGTTGATTATCAGTGACAACGACAGGTTGGATAGGTTGATCAGTGATAGGTTGGATACAACGACAGGTTGATAGTGATAGGTTGGATACAGTGATAGGTTGACTGGTCACATGTTGATGTGACAGTGGCAGTGATAGTGACAATGGAAATGGTAGTGACAATGACAGTGGTAGTTATTGCAGTAGTGGCAATTGGTCTACACTTATATTTCAAGGTGGCAAGACGGGGCAAGGAAAGGGGGTTGTAGCCTCCTTCTGGTTGGTGTTGTAGAACACAGGGAGTTGGAGATTCCTTCAGGTTGGAGCTTGATAATCGGGGGGTTGTAGCTTTCTTTTGGTTGGAGCTAGAGAATTTAGGGAGTTGTAGCTTCTTTCAGGTTGGATCCTGTAAATAGGGGGTTGGTGCCTCCTTCCAGTTTGTGCTGGAGAATTGGGAAGTTAGTGTTTCCAATGAATGTATTCTTTGATATATAAGAAATAATTCCATGGTTTTCTCCCATTTGGGTTTCCACATAAATTCTAGTGTATTGTGTACTTGATTTGATGTTGCTTATGTTTATATGCTTATAATATATTGATGATACATTGATGATATATAGTTGTCAAAGTTGAAGTTTATATATTGTGGTTAAAAGTGGTAAAAGTGATCATATTGATTCACCCCCCTCCTCTCAGTATTTCAACAATTGTTATCTGAGCATGTCCTTCAAGAAATCAATTTAACCACTGGAAGGAATATCAGGGAGAGCAACAATTTGTATAGAAATGGAATACCACAATTTGATGGTTAGAATGGTATGAGCTACATGATGTGGAGAAAGACGATGAAATAATTTTTAGGAGCACAGGGATATGATGTTTTGTACTCAGTTGTTATAGGATACACCACTACAAAGAAGCCAAGGACTGCATCCAAGAAGGAATTGAAAATAAAATAAAAATAACAATGGATTACATTTGGGAAGGATTACCTTATCTGGTAAGAGAAAAGGTTGGAAAATGTTCTTTAGCTAAAGAAATCTCGGATAAGCTCCATAATCTCTATTTCAAGGAATATTCCATCACAGAGTCAGGTCCTATTAAAGAAAGTGCAAGAACAGAACAAGAAGAAAGATGCTCATCATGTTAGATAGATTCAAAAGAAGAAGGGTGTGAAGAAGGCATAGTAGACCTTGAAGCATAATTAGTTAGTGCTTTGGATGAATTGACAAAAAAAATGAAGAAAAACAACTCTCTTGAGGAACAATTAGTCAAGAATAATTCTCAAGAAAGTTTTGAAGAATCCTAACAGGTCATCGTAAAACTAAAATCCCAGCTAGAAGAAGCTAGAAGGATTGAAGAAACATGCAACAGTCATATAGAAGACAAGCAATGTTTGGAAGCTGAAATAGTATCACTAAGAAAGGAAGCAATGGAAGAGAAGTAATGTTTGGAAATGGAAATAAAGGAACCATAAAAGAGAGAGAATATTTTAACAAATCATCTCAAGGAAATATATGAGGATTTAAATTAGCTTGAAGCACAATTTGGTCAAGAAGAGAGAATACTTGAAAAATAAATCATCTCCTTGAAGATCCAACTTGAAGAAACAAAGAGAACGAAATAAGTCATGAAGATTCAGATGATGAAGAAAGGCAAAGAATAGGTTGAGAAGCTTGAAGAAGAAGTTGTCACATTGAGAGTTAAAATTGTCAAGCTTAGAAAGAATGTTGAAGAGAGAGAAACATCTCATCAATAAAGAATGTTGAAGATAAGCACTCTAGGTTACCAGAAAGGAAGAACGAAGAAAAGGATAAGAGTTATGTAGAAGTACTCAAAGGAATAAATCATGGTTAGCAAGAATCAAAGAAAAATGGGTATAAAAAGATACAAAACCTTCCACATTCAAGAAACAAATAAGATTCAATCATAATGAAGGAATCAACATAAGAGAAGATCATGATCAACCAAGGTAGGAATTCAGAAGGACTAAACCACAAAGAAGATCATTCATTCTCAGGTATGCAAATTTCATTTATGGTCATTGTTTTATTTGTACTAACTTTGGACATAAGATTGTAGATTTTAGAGCATATAGAAGAAATATTCAGACAAGAAATACTTGTGTGGATCCCCACAACATTGAGTGTTACAAGTGCCACAATTATGGACATATGGTTCATAATTGTAGAAGCATGATAGATACTTCTATGAAAAAGAACACTGATATCATATGTAAGAAGGTTTGGAAAAGAACAAGTGAAGGAAGAACAAATGAATGAAGGACACCTAGAAGTCATACTCTCAGGATTGGCAATAGTACGAGATCAGGAAAATTCTATAGGAAAAAAAGAATATTTTAGATACAGGAAGGTTTGGAGAAGAAATGGAAAACAAGAAGACCATGTGAATAAATAACAGGTCCCAGAGATCACAAGATTTGCAATAGTGTGGGAAAGAAAATTAGAACAAGCAAATAAAGAACTGGGACAAGAGATTGTTCTTTAAGGAATTTTAGATCATAATGAATCCACAGGAAAAAATGAAGAAGTCATAGTTTAGAGAGATGATGAGCCTACAGATGAAGAGGAAGATTTCTCTGCATCATAGTGGGTATTTTCCTCATAAATCCATCTTGGAGAATCTCAATAAATATGAATATTGAACACGAGGAGTCAGTGCAGTAGCTACTACAGATCAAAGAACCATCCTTCGAGCAGTTTGAAGTATTTGTAGAGATAGATTCATAGCAGTCAGATAACATAAGTACATAGTGAAAAATTGATTGCTTGAGAAGAAGTATTCCCACAAAAATATTAGTTGGCAGTTACACAGACCAAAGTTTATAATTTTATTTCACGTATGTATTTAGGTAGGGATATCTTTAGTATAGGTTATTCCAAACATACATAGTTTGATTTGCAAATAGATAATGTTGGACATGTTGTCATTTATGTAAATAGTCGATGTCATTATGATGTAATGATGAATTTTGTATGAACAACATGCAGAGGAATCTACCTAAATCTCAGGAGAGGTAGCATATTAGATTTCACAAGATCAACGCAATGCAAAAACACCATCGGGATCAAATTCCCAACAGATCAATGATCTTGATTAGTTAAAATCCAAGTACAAAAGAAAAAATCTCAGAAGGGAAAGCGCATTGCAGAAAACATGATCATGATTGAAATCCCCACAGTAAAATTACAAAAGAATAGAGGGAGAATCCTCTCCACTAATGTAGATTTCGAGACAATCGGGACCATTAGATGAAGTCAACTTTATCAAGGTTTAATCGGGGAATCTCACTTTGGGAGAATTGATAATTGGGAACCAATAACCCAAAGACCTGAAGGCCAAAATAAATATGGACCGTTGATATAAGAGCTGATCATAGCCGTTGGATCAAGAATTCATGAGATCCCGAAACAACCAAAATCCCGACAACTGTTGGATCATGTTGATATTTTTCGCGTCAAAAATAGATCATTAGATGAAGTCGATTTGCTTGAGGTTTATTCGGGGAATATCACTTCGGGAGAATTGATATTTGGGAACGATTAACCCAAAGTCCCGAATGCCGAAATGAATCTAGACCATTGATCTAGAATTGATCACAGTCGTTGGATCAATAATTCACGAGATCCTGAAATAACCAAAATCCTGACAACCGTTGGATCATGTTAGGCTTTTCGTGTTAAATATGGAACGTTATATGAAGTCAAGTAGCTCGAGTTTTATTCGGGGAATCTCACTTCAAGAGAATTGAGAATTGGGAACGGATAACCCAAAGTCTTGAAGGCTGAAATGAATTTAGACCATTGATCTAGAACTGATCACAGTCGTTAGATCCAGGAGGAGGACAAGTGTCATTTTAGGATATCCACGTTAGCAAGGACACATGGAAAAATCAGATGGTGATAAGTGTTTAGGTCCAATTGGAACTTTAAGGTTACGTAAGTCACGAATCTAGGTGACACATGGTAGCCACTCGGCCAGTGCCAAGTTAGCAGTGACATCAACAAGTTATGTCACTCTGAGAGTTTTGTCCTTCGGGGGAAATCAACAACTACCCATATCACTGAAGGCTGAAGTCAATGTTAAACATTGATATAAGATCCTCTGGATTCTCACATGACTGTTAGATCAAAACATGACGTAAGCTCTCCCAGGTTGACCAATTCGGCGCTGACCAACTTCTGTGGAAATGGGAACAACAATTACCCAGATCTCCGAACCCCCGAAGTCTCGAAGCTCCAAAGTAAGATCTGACCGTCCGTAGAGAAGGAATATTTATGGTCAATATCATTGAAAAAACAAACACTTGGAATGGTTAATCCCATGGTCCTAGCTCCTGGACATATTTATGAAGCAGAAAATGCTAATAAACACTTCAACGAAATGTACTACAAAAAGTTTAAATATTGCAGAGGCCTGAAGTCCAGAAGTCCTGAAGTAAACAACGACCATCCATCTCAACCTTTGATTAAGTCATAGCCGTTGGATTAAGCAGTGGAAGGATAGTGTAAGGATCAAATAGAGACCATTGATTTGGTTCCAGAAATCATGCCAACCATCGGATCAACCCTTGTGAGAGGTAACCAATTCAGAGAGTTGAAATTCCATAAGATTGGATGAGAGAGAAAGTTCCCTAAGGCCGAAGTACTGGGGGACGAGGTTCTAGCCCCCGGTCATGGATTACAAACACATAAGCCATGAGGCGCTGGGTACATCGCTTAATTAATAAGCCTGTGGTTCCGAACATATGTTCACATGTAAATGGTTTGAAGGAAGAACCTCTGCAGGATTCAGTTTCTGCAATATTTGCAGAGACATGGAATCGAGTTAAAGAAATCAATCCATACCTATGATCAATTTATGAAAAGCACTCTCACTGAGTTAAAATCCTTCACAATAATGTTTGAATAATAATAGAGATTATTGTTAATTTAAAATGAAGAGGTACGATGGTCCAAACAAAGGGACACAATGCTTCATAGCTCACAC
>ML798180.1:645663-677243 GCA_009831015.1 Picea engelmannii
GGGTTTTCCTCATCCTTCTCCTTTGTTTTTGAGAAAATCGTTGAAGCCTCCTCTCTATTTATCAACTAGTTTGAATACTCCCATTTTTCATGATAGTGTTAATGGTTATCGTTTAAGTCCCATTGCAAAAAGATTTAATTCTCCTCTAATTAAGAGTCATGTCTCTGAAAGTTTAAATTTGAGGCCTTGTTTCAATTTGGGAACTTGGGAAAAGTTTATATTTTGAGGGTTCTTGAACAAAGGTTTCATTGTTGGAATCTCTTTTGTCATTTGCCAAAGGTTCTTTGTCTTTTGAAAATTTGTCGATATTCTCCTCTTATCTCATCCCAATCTAGAAGTCTCATTTTGGTTTAAATTTCTTTGAGTTTAATATCCCTATTTCATTCAATGTAAGGATTTCTAGTGTTGACCCTTACTTCGTCACTAGTTCATAATTAGATCCCGGTTTTCAAGGGAGATATGATATCTTATAGCTTAGACATTGGACTTCTCTTCATCCAACCATTTCTCAAGCTTTCTTGGACAATAGAGGTGCACAATACGGACAACGAGGATCTCTCGAAATTCATAATAATTTTGTGAAGGCACAAGGAGGGCATACATTACAACAAGAGGACTTTGCTCTCTATAACTACAAAGATCAATTATATTGAACACCACTATATTGCACAACATGCTAACATAATGAATATATTAATCCATCTAAATCAAATAATCAATATTCTTGAAGATGAATGCAACATGGTAAGGAATTTGGCCTCGAATATGCGTAAAGAATTTCAGTCTACAACTTCTAATAATTGAGCATTCGACAATTCTATGAATATGAACTACAAAGAAGAATAAAAAATCCATCAACTCAATGAGCCACTGAACTTGCAACCATAGAACTCCTTCCCCTCTGATGTGGGGCAATATGAGGAAAATAGCAATCAAGTCTTTCATTGATTTTCATGTACTCTAAAGTTGTTAGAATCTTAGGAGTCTTTGTCAAGCAATGCACCAACAAGAACACTTGGAATGTCTTTATGTAATATGTTTTGAATTGCTTTTTGTAGCAATAGAGAATTTCCTAGTTGTAATTTTGGAACTCAGGACAACTTATATGTAATTATTGCTAGCTTTCTATAACCTTTTATTTATATAATATTTTTATTCCGGTTAAAAAAAATTACAATATTTCTACATAAATATCATATCTATAATATATTTTTTTATGTATAAATTTGGTATCTTTTTTTATTTCTCAATATAATGGTTTTTATATTATATGTATATATCAAATCTCTTTCTTTCATATAAATGGAGAGATGTTTTTATTTCAATTTGTATCTATATTTGGCTAACATATTATTATTATTATTATTTGTTATAAGTATTATGTATTTTTTGAAAATAGCATGACAACCTCTCTATCATATTGGGTTATAGATGTGCCTCATACTCATAATGCAATGAGTCTCGAATCACATTTTTGTCTTTTTATTACATTTCAATTCCAACTAAATTTTTTAGTCATGAGTGAAATCTTTCCCAACACTCATTGTCACTAACACATGTGATTAAGTACTCATCATTCTAAGTGCATCAAAAGGCGCTTATACAACACAATATGATAGAGATGTTGTCATGTGGGTAATGATTAAAATAATGCTTATAACAAATAACATTAGTAATATTATACGTTAGTGAAGTGTGTGTGTGTGTGAAAGAGAGATATTTGGACTAAATGATTGAAAACATTGGAGGCATCAAATGATGGGGTTTTGGCAAGACTACAACTCATGTGACATGTCTTGGGGCTAGGATCATGAAGGGAGGTCTACTTTTTTCCATAGAAAAATGGACGAAGAATATTGTTCAGTTGATTACGACAATGAAAAAATCACAAGCCCTATCTCGATTTTCAGGTCACATAAGGAGGTGAATGAAAAAAACACGAGCCCTATCTCAATTTTCAGGTCACATAAGGAGGTGGTTGACATATAGTGAAGGATCAAGCCTTTACTTGATTCCTTACATCCAACTAATTCAGATCAAGGCATGATTTGTGGAGAGACAAGTGGAAGTCATGATATTCAAGATAAGTTTTTGGAAGAGATGAGACAATCAAGAGTTGCAAAAAAAGGGAAATATGAGACTCTCCTGTCATTTATGAGGAAACCTCTTCCGAGGAAAAAGGAGGGCATCATTGTGGGTGTGCAAATCTTTCACTTCCTGCTATATCATAATTACAAGTTCTCGATACAGAGTGTAGTAGAAACCCTACTTTGAATTTAGTCCATGTGATTTTGACACAAAAGTTGGGAGAAAAAGGGATCTTTAGTGTTGATCTAGGGAGTAAAGGGATTAACTATTGGTAAGAAGAAAGATACTTTTGAAGGTGTTTCTATAAAGGGATAGAAAGGGGATATGAGAAAACAAACATCTCATAGAAATAAATGCATCAAAGTTAAACTAGAAAGGGTGAAAATGGTAGTAGGTTTGGATGTGGGCTTGGTAAAGGCAGAAGGATTGATGGAGAAAGTGGTCGGTTGGAAGATTCATGGGAAAAATGTAAAGGGGGAATCTCTGAAGTGATGGATGGAAGAGGTATAAAGGTTGGTCCTAGGTTATAATCCTATATTTCATCTTCTTGTTCAAGGTTGGATTTGTTTCATGATGAGTAGTGACAGTGACACAAAATCCTTCCTTGGAAAGGATTGCGTATGGGGCTCCTCAAGATCAAGTCGTAAACAATGGAAGCGAGGATTTGACTTGAGGAAAGAGCCATCATTCTCGCAACAAATATGGGTACTACTTCTTATCCTTTCAATAGAAATATGGAAAAAAATAACTCTGGAAAGAATTGGGGGGTTTCCCCAAAACAACATGCCCTGAAAAGACTCATTGCAGTCTATAATCCATATGTGTTTTTGCTACAAGAATCTATGTCTGTTGGGTCAAAAGTGGTGGAGATTATGTCTTCTTTTCTAAAAAATTGAAATTATTGTTCAATAGATGAAAAAGGAATGTCGAGAGGTTTGGTCATTGCTTGGAATGATAAATTTGACAGAATTTCCACAAATGTTGAGACTCATCGCAGTTTGTAATCCATACATGTTTTTTCTACAAGAATCTATGTCTATTGGGTCAAAAGTGGTGGAGATTCCATCTTCTTTTCTAAAAAAAATGGAATATTTGTTTAATAGATGCAAAAGGAATGTTGAGAGGTTTGGTCACTGCTTGGAATGATAAATTTGATAGAATTTCCAAAAATTTCAAGACTCATCATATAATCCATATGTGTTTTTGCTACAAGAAACTATGTCTGTTGGGTCAAAAGTGGTGGAGATTCTATCTTCTTTTCTAAAAATTTGGAATTTTTGTTCAATAGATGCAAAAGGAATGTTGAGAGGTTTGGTCACTACTTGGAATGATAATTTTGATAGAATTTCCACAAATGTCGAGACTCATCACAATTTATAATCCATATGTGTTTTTACTACAATAATCTATCTCTGCTGGGTCAAAAGTGGTGGAGATTTCGTCTTCTTTTTCTAAAAAATTGGAATTTTTGTTCAATAGATGCAAAAAGAATGTTGAGAGGTTTGGTCACTGCTTGGAATGATAAATTTGATAGAATTTTCACAAATGTTTTGAATGAAAATATTGTGTTAGAGATTAATTCCAAGGAATAATTAGGAAAGGTATATACAATTATTAATCAATATGGGCCCTATGGGGATTGCAATCCTTGTTGGGAGGATTTAGAAAAAGTAAGCATATTAAAAGAGAAAATGTAATATTAGGGGGGCATCTCAATCTCACACTCAAACATAGGGATATTTTTTAGTTCACTTTTTTTAGGATAAAAAACTAGTTGATGTTGGACAGTTGGTTGTTATTGATGTCAACTCTTGGAGATTGATGTCAACCCTTGGAGAAGTCCAGAAGCCCTAAAGATATGGTTGAGATTGATAGTGAGTTAGTTTTCATTGATGGAGGGGTTGATGTCAACAGATGTGATGGGTGCATTCATGAAGGGTGATGTAAATGCAAGTAACTCACTCATAGATGGATAGTCCTCGTCATGTTGTTTCCAATGATAGGTGGTATGACACATGGTTCCTCTTGGTTGAGGAGTTATGAGGTAATGAAGTTGGAAGCCCCAAAGATGGGTTAAGAATCCCTTAATTGGTTACAATATGGGTTAAGAGGCCCCTCATTGGTTGCAAGTCATTAATGAAAGGGTAAAGTGGTTTTAACAAGAAAGTTCAAGAAGCCCTAAAATTAAGGAAATAGGTTACTTACAAAAAATATATATACAACTCAAGAAGTCACTCATAAGTACATTTCACATGCACATTCTATTGAATATATTCTATGTGAGTAAGTGATTATTATCTAAGGTAACCAAGGAGATATGAGACAAATTTCATAGGCAAGATGATGTAAAGAAGGGAGAAATTCCAAGGGAGGATGAAGTCTTGTGGTGATGTGTTCTAAGGTATGTTATTTAAAGGTTATATTACCATTTTCTCTATAACATTTTTTTCTAGAATGAGTCAGATAGCGAAAATCAGAGGAGGTTGAGAAGACATGTCAAGGTACCTATGGTAAAAATTTTAGCTTCTGGGTCATTGTATTATCTTAGATACACTCTGTGGAAAATAGGGTTTTTGGCTAGTCCTGCAACTAGTCTCAAATAGGTGTTCCAGGTAAAAAGTTCTTAACGTATTCATAGAGGATCCAAATTTAGTGAGACCAAATGAATTGGATAGAGTACAAACAATAGTATGTATTTTATTATTTTCAGATCTAGATATCAAATATTCTGCGCATGACATGCTCTATAATTTTTCTCTCTAGAATAAGCCATAATTCAACAAGGTCTGCCATTTTTTCTATAACTCCTTTTCTGGGATGTTCCAAGCAGTGAAACTTGGAGGAATTGTAGAGAAGATATTGAATAATATTGGGTACAAGTTTCTAACATTTATTCATTACAGGTATGCAATTATGCTTGTTGAAAGTTAGGGTTTGTGACTAATCCAAAAACTAGTCCCGTGAGACTAACGTAAAGTTTGATGAAGATGTTATTCTCTTGTTGTTGAATTTGATGAAGGTATCCATGTCAGTAATCACATACACCAGGTCCATTACAAATTTATAAGTATTTTTATATGCATGTTTTGAGGGTTACATGTTGATGATATTATGGTGCATGCTTGAGGCAAGTCTTTGGTATATTGTTGAGGCACTGACACATGCTTGAGGCACATATTAGGTGCATGGTTGAGGCATATACTTGGTATATGATATTTGTTGTTTGGTACTTTGTTGAGGTACACCATTGATGGTACTTGTTTGATATATCTTATGGTACATGGTGTATGACATGATTGAGTGATATGGTATAGGGTTGATGTACATTGTTGATGAACATGGTTAATACATGGTATGGTGTTGATGTACATGGTTGAAGGTTAAGGCATATGGTGCATGGTTGATGCATAGTTTGGTACAGGTTGATGGTTTAGTATATGCTTTGGTACATGGTTGAGACACATATCTTGTGATGGTATGTTGGTGATCTTGGTACATGCTTGATAGAGGCATGTGCTGGTGATGTTGGAAATATATTTGAGAGGTGTCCTTGGTATATGATCCATGTGTGAGGATCTGGTTGATTATCAGTGACAACGACAGGTTGGATAGGTTGATCAGTGATAGGTTGGATACAACGACAGGTTGATAGTGATAGGTTGGATACAGTGATAGGTTGACTGGTCACATGTTGATGTGACAGTGGCAGTGATAGTGACAATGGAAATGGTAGTGACAATGACAGTGGTAGTTATTGCAGTAGTGGCAATTGGTCTACACTTATATTTCAAGGTGGCAAGACGGGGCAAGGAAAGGGGGTTGTAGCCTCCTTCTGGTTGGTGTTGTAGAACACAGGGAGTTGGAGATTCCTTCAGGTTGGAGCTTGATAATCGGGGGGTTGTAGCTTTCTTTTGGTTGGAGCTAGAGAATTTAGGGAGTTGTAGCTTCTTTCAGGTTGGATCCTGTAAATAGGGGGTTGGTGCCTCCTTCCAGTTTGTGCTGGAGAATTGGGAAGTTAGTGTTTCCAATGAATGTATTCTTTGATATATAAGAAATAATTCCATGGTTTTCTCCCATTTGGGTTTCCACATAAATTCTAGTGTATTGTGTACTTGATTTGATGTTGCTTATGTTTATATGCTTATAATATATTGATGATACATTGATGATATATAGTTGTCAAAGTTGAAGTTTATATATTGTGGTTAAAAGTGGTAAAAGTGATCATATTGATTCACCCCCCTCCTCTCAGTATTTCAACAATTGTTATCTGAGCATGTCCTTCAAGAAATCAATTTAACCACTGGAAGGAATATCAGGGAGAGCAACAATTTGTATAGAAATGGAATACCACAATTTGATGGTTAGAATGGTATGAGCTACATGATGTGGAGAAAGACGATGAAATAATTTTTAGGAGCACAGGGATATGATGTTTTGTACTCAGTTGTTATAGGATACACCACTACAAAGAAGCCAAGGACTGCATCCAAGAAGGAATTGAAAATAAAATAAAAATAACAATGGATTACATTTGGGAAGGATTACCTTATCTGGTAAGAGAAAAGGTTGGAAAATGTTCTTTAGCTAAAGAAATCTCGGATAAGCTCCATAATCTCTATTTCAAGGAATATTCCATCACAGAGTCAGGTCCTATTAAAGAAAGTGCAAGAACAGAACAAGAAGAAAGATGCTCATCATGTTAGATAGATTCAAAAGAAGAAGGGTGTGAAGAAGGCATAGTAGACCTTGAAGCATAATTAGTTAGTGCTTTGGATGAATTGACAAAAAAAATGAAGAAAAACAACTCTCTTGAGGAACAATTAGTCAAGAATAATTCTCAAGAAAGTTTTGAAGAATCCTAACAGGTCATCGTAAAACTAAAATCCCAGCTAGAAGAAGCTAGAAGGATTGAAGAAACATGCAACAGTCATATAGAAGACAAGCAATGTTTGGAAGCTGAAATAGTATCACTAAGAAAGGAAGCAATGGAAGAGAAGTAATGTTTGGAAATGGAAATAAAGGAACCATAAAAGAGAGAGAATATTTTAACAAATCATCTCAAGGAAATATATGAGGATTTAAATTAGCTTGAAGCACAATTTGGTCAAGAAGAGAGAATACTTGAAAAATAAATCATCTCCTTGAAGATCCAACTTGAAGAAACAAAGAGAACGAAATAAGTCATGAAGATTCAGATGATGAAGAAAGGCAAAGAATAGGTTGAGAAGCTTGAAGAAGAAGTTGTCACATTGAGAGTTAAAATTGTCAAGCTTAGAAAGAATGTTGAAGAGAGAGAAACATCTCATCAATAAAGAATGTTGAAGATAAGCACTCTAGGTTACCAGAAAGGAAGAACGAAGAAAAGGATAAGAGTTATGTAGAAGTACTCAAAGGAATAAATCATGGTTAGCAAGAATCAAAGAAAAATGGGTATAAAAAGATACAAAACCTTCCACATTCAAGAAACAAATAAGATTCAATCATAATGAAGGAATCAACATAAGAGAAGATCATGATCAACCAAGGTAGGAATTCAGAAGGACTAAACCACAAAGAAGATCATTCATTCTCAGGTATGCAAATTTCATTTATGGTCATTGTTTTATTTGTACTAACTTTGGACATAAGATTGTAGATTTTAGAGCATATAGAAGAAATATTCAGACAAGAAATACTTGTGTGGATCCCCACAACATTGAGTGTTACAAGTGCCACAATTATGGACATATGGTTCATAATTGTAGAAGCATGATAGATACTTCTATGAAAAAGAACACTGATATCATATGTAAGAAGGTTTGGAAAAGAACAAGTGAAGGAAGAACAAATGAATGAAGGACACCTAGAAGTCATACTCTCAGGATTGGCAATAGTACGAGATCAGGAAAATTCTATAGGAAAAAAAGAATATTTTAGATACAGGAAGGTTTGGAGAAGAAATGGAAAACAAGAAGACCATGTGAATAAATAACAGGTCCCAGAGATCACAAGATTTGCAATAGTGTGGGAAAGAAAATTAGAACAAGCAAATAAAGAACTGGGACAAGAGATTGTTCTTTAAGGAATTTTAGATCATAATGAATCCACAGGAAAAAATGAAGAAGTCATAGTTTAGAGAGATGATGAGCCTACAGATGAAGAGGAAGATTTCTCTGCATCATAGTGGGTATTTTCCTCATAAATCCATCTTGGAGAATCTCAATAAATATGAATATTGAACACGAGGAGTCAGTGCAGTAGCTACTACAGATCAAAGAACCATCCTTCGAGCAGTTTGAAGTATTTGTAGAGATAGATTCATAGCAGTCAGATAACATAAGTACATAGTGAAAAATTGATTGCTTGAGAAGAAGTATTCCCACAAAAATATTAGTTGGCAGTTACACAGACCAAAGTTTATAATTTTATTTCACGTATGTATTTAGGTAGGGATATCTTTAGTATAGGTTATTCCAAACATACATAGTTTGATTTGCAAATAGATAATGTTGGACATGTTGTCATTTATGTAAATAGTCGATGTCATTATGATGTAATGATGAATTTTGTATGAACAACATGCAGAGGAATCTACCTAAATCTCAGGAGAGGTAGCATATTAGATTTCACAAGATCAACGCAATGCAAAAACACCATCGGGATCAAATTCCCAACAGATCAATGATCTTGATTAGTTAAAATCCAAGTACAAAAGAAAAAATCTCAGAAGGGAAAGCGCATTGCAGAAAACATGATCATGATTGAAATCCCCACAGTAAAATTACAAAAGAATAGAGGGAGAATCCTCTCCACTAATGTAGATTTCGAGACAATCGGGACCATTAGATGAAGTCAACTTTATCAAGGTTTAATCGGGGAATCTCACTTTGGGAGAATTGATAATTGGGAACCAATAACCCAAAGACCTGAAGGCCAAAATAAATATGGACCGTTGATATAAGAGCTGATCATAGCCGTTGGATCAAGAATTCATGAGATCCCGAAACAACCAAAATCCCGACAACTGTTGGATCATGTTGATATTTTTCGCGTCAAAAATAGATCATTAGATGAAGTCGATTTGCTTGAGGTTTATTCGGGGAATATCACTTCGGGAGAATTGATATTTGGGAACGATTAACCCAAAGTCCCGAATGCCGAAATGAATCTAGACCATTGATCTAGAATTGATCACAGTCGTTGGATCAATAATTCACGAGATCCTGAAATAACCAAAATCCTGACAACCGTTGGATCATGTTAGGCTTTTCGTGTTAAATATGGAACGTTATATGAAGTCAAGTAGCTCGAGTTTTATTCGGGGAATCTCACTTCAAGAGAATTGAGAATTGGGAACGGATAACCCAAAGTCTTGAAGGCTGAAATGAATTTAGACCATTGATCTAGAACTGATCACAGTCGTTAGATCCAGGAGGAGGACAAGTGTCATTTTAGGATATCCACGTTAGCAAGGACACATGGAAAAATCAGATGGTGATAAGTGTTTAGGTCCAATTGGAACTTTAAGGTTACGTAAGTCACGAATCTAGGTGACACATGGTAGCCACTCGGCCAGTGCCAAGTTAGCAGTGACATCAACAAGTTATGTCACTCTGAGAGTTTTGTCCTTCGGGGGAAATCAACAACTACCCATATCACTGAAGGCTGAAGTCAATGTTAAACATTGATATAAGATCCTCTGGATTCTCACATGACTGTTAGATCAAAACATGACGTAAGCTCTCCCAGGTTGACCAATTCGGCGCTGACCAACTTCTGTGGAAATGGGAACAACAATTACCCAGATCTCCGAACCCCCGAAGTCTCGAAGCTCCAAAGTAAGATCTGACCGTCCGTAGAGAAGGAATATTTATGGTCAATATCATTGAAAAAACAAACACTTGGAATGGTTAATCCCATGGTCCTAGCTCCTGGACATATTTATGAAGCAGAAAATGCTAATAAACACTTCAACGAAATGTACTACAAAAAGTTTAAATATTGCAGAGGCCTGAAGTCCAGAAGTCCTGAAGTAAACAACGACCATCCATCTCAACCTTTGATTAAGTCATAGCCGTTGGATTAAGCAGTGGAAGGATAGTGTAAGGATCAAATAGAGACCATTGATTTGGTTCCAGAAATCATGCCAACCATCGGATCAACCCTTGTGAGAGGTAACCAATTCAGAGAGTTGAAATTCCATAAGATTGGATGAGAGAGAAAGTTCCCTAAGGCCGAAGTACTGGGGGACGAGGTTCTAGCCCCCGGTCATGGATTACAAACACATAAGCCATGAGGCGCTGGGTACATCGCTTAATTAATAAGCCTGTGGTTCCGAACATATGTTCACATGTAAATGGTTTGAAGGAAGAACCTCTGCAGGATTCAGTTTCTGCAATATTTGCAGAGACATGGAATCGAGTTAAAGAAATCAATCCATACCTATGATCAATTTATGAAAAGCACTCTCACTGAGTTAAAATCCTTCACAATAATGTTTGAATAATAATAGAGATTATTGTTAATTTAAAATGAAGAGGTACGATGGTCCAAACAAAGGGACACAATGCTTCATAGCTCACACTAGTTAGAAGAGTATATAAATGAGAAAGAATGGTGAGAAGAAAGTGTCTCTGTAGTCCAAATCACAAGATCAAAACAACATCAGAGTCCTAGAAGAAGAAATGATGATTCTTATGAAGTAAGGGTGGAAGGGAGGAACACGAAAGGATTCATATCCTTTAAGTGTAAGTTAAGGGAGTTGTTGCTTCCTAGGATTGATGCCCTAAATACAAGGGAGTTTGTGCTTACTAGGGTTGGTGCCCTAAATACAAGGGAGTTGGTGCTACCTAGCGTTGGTTCCCTAAATACATGGGAGTTGGTGCTTCCTAGGGTTGCTTCCCTAAGTACAAGGGAGTTAGTGCTTTCTAGGGTTGGCACCCTAAAGAAACAAGGGAGTTGGTGCTTCCTAGGGTTGGTGCCCTGAATAAGGGGATTTGTGTCTCCTAGATTTGTTGCTCTAAAAAGGATTGGTGTCCTTCACTATTCTTCATAAAAGCCTTGCACTTCCTATTAATTATATTTATATAATTGATTTTACAAACAAATCTATTTTTGATCTACTATGGTAATTAACAAAACATAAAATTAACTACTAATTGCTAATTCAACCCCCCTCTCAATATTCCAATAATTGGTATTAGAGCAGGTGCCTACAACACAATCTAACAACTGAGAGGTAGATCCTGAAGATGGATCAACAAGAGGGAATGTCTAACAACAAAGCACCATTGTTCAATGGAGGTGGCTATGCTCTATGGAAAATAAGAATGAAAAACTTCATGTTGGCTCTTGGTTTTGATATTGGGAAATCCGTTCTAGTTGGTTACACTACACTAACTACTCCACCCAAAGATGTTGTAGGAAAGAAAATCTCCAATGACAACTCAAGAGAAGTTAATGCAATTCTAGGAGGGTTGACAAATTCTATATGTGTGAAGGTTATGCATTTTTAGTCAGCCAAAGAAATCTAGGAAAAAATGGAGGTTGTATATGAAAAAGATAACAAAGTTAGGGAAGCCAAACTGTAGACCTATAGAACTTAGTTTGAAAATCTGAAAATGAAAGAAGAAGAGAATATTGTTGAATACCTTCATAGGGTAGATGAAGTGGTTAATTCAATCAGAGCATCATGAGAAGAACTTACAAATAAACATATTTTTCAAAAGATACTAAGGTCATTACCAATGAGATATGATGCAAATATTTCTACAATTGAACATAGGATTGATCTTGACACACTCACAGTTGATCAACTTTATGGAATTTTTACAACATATGAAATGAGAATAGGGAATGATAAATCATCAAAAAGAGAAACAAATTTTAAAGCATCTAAAACAAAGATGAGTCGAGAGCAAAAGACCAATGACGAGTTATCAGATATATCTGATGAGGAAACTACCAACTTCATAAAGAAACTCAAGAAAGGGATAGGGAAATACAAATGAAAGATTCCTCTAATATGTTTCAACTGTGGAAAAATTGGGCAGTCTGCCAATAAATGTCCCCATCCTAAGAAGGAGGAAAGTGACGACAAAAGAACCTTCAAAAATCAGAAGAAAAGAAACACTAATAATAAAAATAATTTCTATAAGAAAAATAAAACGTTATTTACCCAAGAAGATAGTAGTTCATCATAAGAAAATGAAGAAGATGAACCAGAGCTTCTATTTATGGGAATAAAAAATCAAGATGATAAACATTCAGAAGATGAAGAAGAAGTGATCTTCGAAGTAGAAATCCTTAGTATAATTGAATAACTAAGAAAAAATAAAAACACAAAATAGGGCACTAAGGGAAGAGCTTCTAGAGATTAAAGAAGCTACTAAATCAAGAGAGATGGAATTTTCCAAAACTATCAAAGAGTCAGAACATACTCTCGGTGATTTGAAGTCTTGGCTCTTGGAAGATAATAAAATTGAAGAAGTCATTTTACAACAACTTAATGATAAAAAACAAGTATGTGAGAAATGAGAAGCTGAGATTAAGCTTCTAAAAAGTGAAATTGAGAAAGAAAAGAAGGGATCACAATTTGGAAATAGTTCAAAGATCTTGGATGAAATTCCCAGTAGTCAAAGGTCACCAAACAACAAGACTAGTTTGGGATACACTCAAGACTCAACTTCTACATCACAGGGATCTGTCAAGAAACCAATCAGTTACACAGATGCTCTGAAAAACTCATTAATAAAAGAAGATAATAAGGCAAAGATGATACCATTGAAAACTGTTACACATAAACATAAATCAATACTCCCTACTAGAGTAAAAGATAACAAGAAAAATACAATCATCAAAAGGAATCCCCCTAAATATCTATTTATTGGATATTGTTACTCTTGCAATAATTTTGGACATAAAGCAATACACTGCAAAGCTTGTTATGAACATAAATATACATATACCATAGATATTCATAACATAATAATTAATAAATAATAATTATTAATAATGAAAGGTCATGTCTCAAAGGACATGACTATTGGTAAAGGGCACCCCTACGTGGGTATATAAACAAGCCCTCATTTCTCAATTGTAATAATCTTATCTTATCTTATTATTTGTAGTCCTATATGGATTACTTTGTTATATTCCAAGTATTTTGGATAATTATTGTGTGAGCGAACTTTGTTCGTCCCATTTGGTATCAGAGCTAAGTTCTGACCCAGCCTTTGGCCACACTCAAGTATTTTCAAAATTTTTCTAAATTCTTGGTCTTAGACTAAGGTTAGGCCATTGGCCATATAGGCTTTTAGCCACATTGAAAAATCTTTAGAGTTTCTCTGATTGTCTTGTCCTTGACCACAAACTGACCTTTGGCCAGTAGAGCTTTTGTCAAATTTCATTGCTTTTGGCAATGAAACCATTGGCTTTTGCCACACTAAAATTGGACAAGGTTTCTCTACTCCGGTTTTAACCATCATTGGCTTTTGGCCATCTCTAAATTCAGAATTTTTGTGGAAGAAGAAATATTATTCCGCTGCAATTTGATTTCACTGCCAAACATGAAACAAAGAATTATCACTAACTTTACAAGTGAAGGACAAAGTTAACATTTTTTTCAGTTTTGTTGCAGCTACATAAAAGAAACAAAGAAAAATAATTGTTTGTCATTGTGATAAAAGGCACAAAATAAAAAAAATCTGTTGTGGAAACAATTCTGCATGTATTTTGCCACCTTGTCAGAAGACATACAACGGTGATTTAGGAATACGTATTATAGGTTGCACACTGGGCGAACTGGGTATCCTATGTACTATAGGTTGTATGGACATCTCAGTCTTGATTGCTACAGACTATAAAAAGGGGCATAAAATACAAGGACTACCAAGAAGATCAATACAACTGCCACCGCAAGCAAATCAGTTGAAAGAAAGTCGATAGATTTAATTCACTATAGGAAAATGCAATTACGCTACACAGATTAAATTGTGGAAATTAAAGCACAGAGATTATTGAAAGTATCGATGCATAAACACATTGAGAATTCAGAGCCTGACATAGTCTTTCGTTGGGTCAAATTTCAGCGTACAACATCCAATACAGAGTTGTACGGTGGGGCTCAAATTCCGTATAGCCGCCTACACAGCGTGTCATTTTCCATTCGATGTACAACATTTCCTTACGATTATTTTTTCACCTTTCGTTTGTTGTCATGATCTAAACCCATCTGTACCATACAGGGATTTAATTGAGATCTGTACAGTCCATTCTGTAAATAAATTGAAAGGCCGTACAAACCAACAAATTTTTGTCATATGAATTATGGTATGAGAAGGGTCGTGACTCCTTGCATGACTTTTCATATATTAAAGACATAAGTTAAAAGAAAAAAGAATGATTTTAAATTTAATTAAAGTTTAAAGAGCCCACCTTAATAAAGTTACTAAGTTTATTAAAAAGGCCAAGGAAAAGAAATAATATTAATATCTTATTCTAATCTAAAAGATATTATTATTAAAACAATTTAAAGCGAGAAGAACACAAATATTTGAATACAGTGAAGAAATACTTAAGGGTGTTTATTAACAATTTAAGAAAATATTATAATAACAATACTCAAGATTACAAAAGGTGAAATCGTGGCCAACATCATAAGTAGTTAGTTGACCATCAAAGTTTAGCAAGTTCAACCAAAAGAGCTTATTAATAAAGGAAAAATAAAAAGGTATTCAAAAGTTATAATTAAGAAAAAATATATATTTTATATAAGATATTTGTGAAAAAAGTATAAGGAAAAGTTATAATTAAAAAAAAAAAAAAAAAGGGTATTTTATATAAGATAATTATTTATAAAGTGAAAGGATTATAAGGAAAATGATTTTTTTTAAAAGGGATTAAAAAAACATTTAAAAAAATTCATTTACTATGGAAGGATATCAAGATAACTTAGAAATGCAATCACGAATATTGGAAGGAGAACTAGGACATTATAAAGCGAGCAATCAAAAATTACAGTTTGAAATTGAGAAGGAAAAATATTTTAATGGGTTAACACAGAAAGATAATCGCTACTTCAAAGAGCGTATTCGGGAACTCATTGCACAAAATGAAGAACTAAAGACCGAAAGACAAAAAATGGACCAAGACTTACTAGAACGAGATGAAGAAATATTACGATTAAAAAATCATAATCAAAATTCACTAGTTTAAATCAAGAAGTCAAAAGACAAGAAGCAAGGGAATACAAATTCAGAACAAGAAAATCGGGGTCTCAAGGAAAAATCAATCGAAAAGGAGGAAGAAATTTCCTGCCTAAGGAACCTTAACCAGAAGTTACTTGAACAAATTAAAACCTTAAAGGATGAAAGAAAGGAGAATCTAGAATCAGAAAAAGACAACAGGTCAAAAAATAAGGAAGAACTTTTATGATCAAGACAACATAATCAAGATTTATTAACTCAAATTAAAAAGTTGAACCATGATAAGAAGACTTTAGTGGGAAAGCTAGATTGCAAAACATCATCAGTCGATAAGGAAACGATGACAGACCCAATCAACCTTACAACTCAAAAGGTGGCAAATCCAACTGATGTAAAGAAGTTTTCAAATGTCGAGGTGCAAACAAGCCAACAATACGAAGAAAACTCAATTCCAAAAGTTAATCAAGAAAAAGCTACAAGTATACAAAGTAAGGATCAAGTTGCAAGGATGCCTTATCAACATCCTAATCACAAAAATCGATACTTTAGCTTATCCTTGTATCAACAGAAACAAATGACCAGTATGTCGAAGAATATTACTTCAGCTACAAATGATGCTCAAAATAGAAGTTATCATGGGAGTCGAAATACATCAAGTTCTTTCCAAGAACCCTATACACTTCCCATGCAAAAAATCGAATTAGGATGGGCAGACTCCTTTACAATGTGACAATTCTTCTCAGCACTTAAAAGATCCTATCGTCTCAGGACCTCAAGGATTACTAACTCAATAATGAAGAAGCATGAGACAATAATTTCAAGTTAGAGCAAGAGATTTAAGTCTTCCTTAAAGTATGCTTTGAGGACAAAGCATTTTTAAGGGGAAGGCAATGTTATGAACATAAATATACATATATCATAGATATTCATAACATAATAATTTATAAATAATAATTATTAATAATGAAAGGACATGTCTCAAAGGACATGACTATTGGTAAAGGGCACCCCTACGTGGGTATATAAACAAGCCTTCATTTCTCAATTGTAATAATCTTATCTTATCTTATTATTTACAGTCCTATATGGATTACTTTGTTATATTCCAAGTATTTTGGATAATTATTGTGTGAGCGAACTTTGTTCGTCCCAAAGCTTATGGACAGTACAATCATAGAAATGTCCAAAAATATAAGAACAACAAATACAATACAGAGAAAAGAAAATATAACTCATTTTCTCCTTTGCAAGACTTCAATAGTGAATGCCAAAAATGCAACAACTATGGTCATAAAACTAGTGAATGTAGATTGCCAAAATATGATAAGAAGACAAATATTTCCCATAATCAAAAGGAATGGAAGAAAAAACAAACATAGTGAAATGTAGCCTTATATGAAAGAAATCAAGGATGGAAGTGGTATATAGACAATGGATGTTCCAAACACATGACTGGAGATCAAAGTAAATTTCTCAATTTAAATAAGAAAGGAAAAGGAAAAGTAACTTTTGGAGATAACATGTCAGCCAAGATACTGGGAAAAGACATTGTTAGTTTAGGAAATAATAAAACCAAAGAATATGTACTTCTGTTATAAAATATCAAAACAAATATCTGAAGTGTAATTCAGACATGTGATCAAGGTCACATACTTACTTTTGATTCTTAGAAATGTGAAATAAAAAATAAAGACACTAGAAAGCTTGTGGCAGTTGCACCAAGAACATCTAACAATGTGTACATCCTTGATATAGAAGAAGAATAAAAATGTTGTTTAAGCCAAGTAGATGAAAGTTGGATATGGCATAGAAGCTTGGGACATTTAAGCTTTGACAACTTGATCAAATCCAATGAGAAAAAGAAAGTTAGGGACCTACCAAAAGTGATTTAGCCTTCAGATTCTATTTGTAAAAATTGTCAAATAGGAAAGAAAACAAGACTTAGGTTCAAAAAAAAAGAGAATTCCACAACAAAACCATTAGATCTTATTCACACATATCTATGTGGACCAACCAGAACCAAAAGTACTTATGGTGAACAATATTTTATGTTGATTGTTGATGACTACACAAGATTGACCTATGTATTCTTTCTAAAAGAAAAATCAGAAGCCTTTGAGAAATTTAAAATATACAAAGCCCTTGTAGAAAATGAAACAGATCTCAAAATTAAATGTCCAAGATCAGACAATCGAGGAGAATTCACCTCTAAAACTTTCATTCAATTCTGTGAAAATCATGATATCAAAAGACAGTTTTAAGGTCCTAGGAATCCTCAACAGTATGGAGTGGTAGAAAGGGAAAACATAATAGTTCAAGAAGCTGCAAGAACCATGCTAAATGAAGCTAAGCTTCCAGACAAATTCCGGAGAGATGCAATCTACACAACAATTCACATATTTAATAGAGTTCAATTGAGACCCAACCATGACAAAACCCCTTATGAACTATGGTTTGGAAGGCCAACATTTGTAAAACACTTTAGAACTTTTGGAAGTAAATGTTATATAAATAATGATGAAGATAACCTAGGAAAGTTTGATCTAAGATCTGATGAAGGAATATTCTTAGGATATTCATCTACTAAGAAAGCATACATATGTTATAATATTAGACTAATAAAGATAGTGGCAAGTGCGAATGTAAAGATAAATGATCTAAAAAAGAGCATATCTCATGGCATTGATAAAAAATCTCAACAAGAAGATGATGATGTAAAATATCAACATGAAGATGATGATGTAGAATCTCTGCAAGAAGATGATAATGATGAAACACAAGAAAATGAACCACATACTAATGAAGAAGACAATGAAGAAATGCCCTTGCCAAGAGATCCATCAAAAAGAGTTCAAATGAATCATCCTGAAAGCCATATTATTGGAGATAAAAGTGCAAGAGTGGAAACAAGAAGGAAACTCACTTTTGACTCAGAACAAGCAATGTTATCCCTAATAGAACTTAAGTTAGTTAATGAAGCTATCTAAAGTAAAGATTGGATAAAATCAATGAATGAAGAGCTAGAATAAATAGAGAAGAATCAGACTTGGGAACTGGTTCCAAGACCCAATGACAAGAATGTGATAGGAACCAAGTGGATCTTCAAAACCAAACTAAATGAAAATGGGGAGATTATAAAGAACAAAGCCATATTAGTTTTCAAAGGATATTCCCAAGTAGAAGGCATTGATTTTTAAGAAACTTTCACTCTAGTAGCAAGACTTGAGGCCATCAGAATATTCCTAGCATTTGCATGCTTCAGAAATTTCAAAATCTATCAGATGGATGTCAAATTAACATTCCTTAATGTAACACTAGAATAAGAAGTATTTGTTGAGCAACCATAAGGATTCTTGTTATTATAAAATCATGACTATGTGTGCAAGATGAAAAAGGCCCTGTATGGTCTTAAACAAGCCCCCATAGCATGGTTCTCTAGGCTTGATCAATACCTACAAAAACATGGATATAAGAGGGGGACTACTGACAACAACCTATACATCAAAATTGAGGATCAAAACATGATTGTTGTGGTGGTATATGTAGATGACATCATATTTGGGAGTAATCTTACTACACTAAGCATAAAATTTACAACCAAAATGCAAGAAGAGTTTGAAATGTCTATGCTGGGAGAACTGTCATTTTTCTTAGGTGAGAAAGTAAATCAAACAAAAAATTGAATATTTGTTTCTCAAACCAAATATATCAAGGAAATGCTGAATAAATTTAAAATGTAAGACAGTAAACCTATGGGTACTCCAATGGTCACTGGATGTAAACTAAGTCTAGAAGATGGCTCACCAAAAGTAGACCAAACGATGTATAGATCAATGTTTGGAAGTTTTCTCTATTCAACAACAACAAGACCTGACATCATGCAGGTTGTAGGACTTGTGGGGAGATTTCAATATGCACCTAAAGAAACTCACTTAAAAGCAGTAAAAAGAATATCCAGATACTTTCAAGGCACCATAGAACTTGGATTATGGTATTCAAAAGATAAAGACTTCAATCTAACTACATATATTGATGAAGATTGGCTCGATAGCATAGATGATAGGAAAAACACCAATGGAGGAGCATTTTTCTTATGAAAAATTCTAGTAGCATGGTCAAGCAAGAAACAAACATGCACATCACTCTCTACAACAAAGGCATAATACATTGTTGTTGCATCATGCTGCACACAAGTTCTTTCTATGAAACAAACTTTAGAAGGCCTACAAATAAGATATAACAATCCCATTACTATTAACTGTGATAATGCTAGTGCCATAAGTATCTCTAAAAATCTAGTCATGCATTCTAAAACCAAACACATCCCAATTAAATACCATTTCCTAAGAGATTAGGTTACCCCAAAAAATAGTTAAAATAGTGTATCTAGACACCAAAGAACAAATTGCACACATTTTCACAAAACCTTTGCCCATGAGTACTTTTGAAAAGCTTCAACATAAATTAGGAGTAATTCAAAAATCTCATTAAAAACCATAAAATCACATCAGAAGGGGAACATGGTCAAGGGGAGCAGTGCCATAGGGGGAGTGAAGAAAGATCCCCTTTGCCATGGATGTCAAAGGGGAAGAGTAACTTCAGAGGAGAGAAGCATCATCATAGGGGGTGTTTATGTATGAAGTTAGTGTGTTGCCCTCAATGACAAAGGGGGAGATTGTTGGACATGTTTTCATTGATATCAATAGTCGATGTCATTATGATGTAATGATGAAGTTGTTATAAACAAGATGTAGATGAATCTACCTAAAGCTCATGAGAGGCAACATATTAGATTTCACAAGATCAACGCAATGCAGAAACACCATCAAGATCAAATTCCCAGCAGATCAATGATCTTGATCAGTTAAAATCCAAGTACAAAACCAAAAATCTCATAAGGGAAAGCGTATTGCAGAAAATGAAATCAGGATTGAAATCCCCTCAGTAAAACTCTAAAATAATCCAGGGAGAATCCTATTCACTGATGTAGATTTCAGGACAAACCAAGACCGTTAGATGAAGTCAACTTGCTTGAGGTTTAATTTGGGAATCTCACTCCGGGAGAATTGAGAATTGGGAATGAATAACCCAAAGACCCAAAGGCCAAAATAAATCTAGATCATTGATCTAAGAGCTAATCATAGTCGTTGGATCAAGAATTCACGAGATCCTGAAACAATCAAAATCCGGACAACCATTGGATCATGTTTAGCTTTTCGCGTAAAAAATGGATTGTATTCAAGTTGCTCGAGGTTTATTCGGGGAATATCACTTTAGGAGAATTGAGAATTGGGAATGATTAACCCAAAGTCATGAATGTAGAAATGAATCTAGACCATTGATCTAGAATTGATCATAACCATTGGATCAAGAATTAATGAGATCCCAAAATAACCAAAATCCCGACAACCGTTGGATCGTGTTAGGAGTTTCGCGTCAAAGATGGACCGTTGAATGAAGTAAATTTTCTCGAGTTTTATTTGGGGAATCTCACTTCGAGAGAATTGAGAATTGGGAACAGATAACCCAAAGTCCAGAAGGCTGAAATGAATCTAGACCATTGATCTAGAACTGATCACAACGTTAGATCCAGGAGGAGGACATGTGTCGAGTCAGGAGATCCACGTTATCAAGGACACGTGGCACAATCATATGGTGACAAGTGTCTAGGTCCAGTTGGAACTTTAAGGTTACGCAAGTCACAAATATAGGTGACACATGGCAGCCACTCGGCCAGTGCTAAGTCAATAGTGACATTGGCAAGTTACGTCACTCCGAGAGTTTTGTCCTTCAGGGAAAATCAACAACTACCAGAAGCATCGAAGGCCAAAATCAATGCTAACTATTTATGTAATATCCTCTGGATTCTCACATGACCGTTAGATCAAAACATGACATAAGCTCTCCCATGTTGACCACTTCGGTGCTGACCAACTCCGGTGGAAATTGGAACAACAATTACCTGGATCTCCGAACCCCTGAATTCTTGAAGCTCTAAAGTAACATCTGACCATCCATCAAGAAGGAAGATTCAAAGTCAATATCATTGATAAAACAAATGCTTGGAATGGTTAAGCCCACATTCCTAGCTCCCGGACATGTGGATGTTATCAAGCGGAAAATTCTAATAAGCACTTCGGCGAAATGTACTCCAGAAGGTTGAAAGATTGCAAAGGCCCGAAGTCCTAAAGTCCAAAGTAAACAATGGTCATCCATATCAACTTTTGATTAAGTCATAGATGTTGGATTAAGTAGTGGAAGGATAGTGTAAGGATCAAATCTAGACAATTGATTTGGTTCCAGAAATAATGCCAACCTTCGGATCAATCCTTGTGAGAGGTAACCACTTCGAAGAGTTGAAACTACGGAAGATTGAATGAGAGAGAAAAAAACCGAAGGCTAAAGTACTAGAGGACTAGGTTCAATCCCTCGGTCATGGGTTACAAACACATAATCCATGAGGCACCGGGTACATTTCTTAATTAATAATCCCGTGGTTTTGCACATATGGTCACATGTAAATGGTTTGAAGGAAGCGCCTCTGCATGATTCGATTTCTGCAATATTTGCAGGGACATGGAATCGAGTTAAATAAATTGATCCATACCTGTGATCGATTTATGAAAAGCACTTTCACTGAATTAAAATCCTTCACAATAATGTTTGAATAATAATAGAGATTATTGTTAATTTAAAATGAAGTGATGCGATGGTCCAAACAAAGGGACACAATGCTTCATAGCTCACACCAGTTGGAAGAGTATATAAACGAGAAAGAATGGTGAGAATAAATTGTTTCTATAGGCCAAATCATAAGATCAAAACAACATCAGAGTCCAAGAAGAAGAACTGATGATTCTTATGAAGTGAGGGTGGAAGGGAGGAGCACAAAAGGATTCATATCGTTTAAGTGTAAGTTAAGGGAGTTGGTGATTCCTAGGGTTGGTGCCCTAAATACAAGGGAGTTGGTGCTTCCTAGGGTTGGTTCCCTAAATACAAGGGAGTTGGTGCTTCTTAGGGTTGGTGCCCTAAAGAAACAAGGGAGTTGTTGCTTCCTAGGGTTGGTGCCCCGAAGAAGGGGATTTGTGTCTCCTAGAGTTGTTTCTCTAAAAAGGATTGGTGTCCTTCATTATTCTTCATAAAAACCTTGTAGTTCCTATTAATTATATTTATATAATTTATTTTACAAACAAGTCTATTGTTGATCTATTGTGGTAATTAACAAAACATAAAAGTAACTGCTAATTGTTGAAAAAGGGTAATATTGATTCACCCCCCCTCTCAGTATTCCAACAGATAAGACTAGTGGACACATTTGATTCAAGTTGAAGAGACATGAATATGTGATGATCAGTTGAAACTGTGAAGCCTTCATGATAATACAGTGATAGATGGGTCAACATTGAGGACAATTGAGTAGCAAAGTTATGGAAAGATTGTGACATATGGATAGAGACAGATACTTGATAGGTACATAAAACATGGGCTAGAGAAGATGCATAGTAGTGTTTTCACAATTGAAATCAATGGAATCATTTGGAATCAATTGGTCATAGAAAGGGAAGCATTAAAAGGCATAACAAAACAGGTAAACAGAAACCTTCAATGGAAGCTACATCGTCAGAGGGACATTTTTGAATAGTATGGTCATTGACATCTAAAAAGTGAACATAACAGGGAATGAAGATTTGAAGTCAAGATATTTTGAATGATTTTTATATATGTCAGAGAGTTACAAGAGGAAGCACCAATGGAAAATTAGCAAGAACTAGAAAAAATGAAAGGAAATATTTACAGGTATCCCTACATTGATCTACACGACATCTTGTAGAGAAGTCAAGGGAAGAGAAATCATCAAGAGATTAAAAAAGGAAGATCATTAGCATGCATATAGGGGGAGAGATGAAAAATACATGAAGAATAAAAGTAAAGAATCTTTTGAAATGCTTCTCATATACATCATACTTTTACATGAGGAAGCACCATGAAGAGAAAAGAACAGGCTTGGATACATGGGGAGAGAGAGAACAAAGGAGATTTACCCTTTTTACCCATGATGTCAAAGGAATATAAAGAGAAATATCAAGCACATGAAGTCATAGAAGGATTGTTCAAAGAAAGTATACTTTCAAGAGAAGTTGCAAGAGAAGAGGAACATGAGTAGAGAAGCATGAGAAGATAAAGAAAAAATGCATGGAAACAAAGATAGATAACATATGCATGAAGACAGGGGGAGAAACCCTAAGGAGAGATACCCTTTTCCATTGATGTCAAAGGGGGAGAGAGAGAAAATTGATGAGGAGAAATGGTCACATGAGGAGCATGAATATTGGAGTATCAACATTGCCATCAATGTTTCCATCAATTTTGGTGTTTCCATCAATGCAAAATGGGGAGATTGTTGGACAGTTGGTTTGGACAATAGGTTTTCATTGATGTCAACTCTTGGAGAAGTCTAGAAGCACTAAATATATGGTTGAGATTGATGGTGAGTTAGTTTTCATTGATGGAGTGGTTGATGCCAACAAATGTGATGGGTGCATTCACGAAGGACAATGTAAATGCAGGTAACTCATTCATGGATGGATAGTCCTCGTCATGTTGTTTCTGGTGATAGGTGGTACGCCACGTGGTTCCTTACGGTTGAGGAATTATGAAGTCATGAATTTGTAAGCCCCAAAGATGGGTTTAAAAGCCCCTAATTGGTTACAATATGGGTTAAGAAGGCCCCTAATTGGTTGCAAGTCTGTATATACAAGAAAGTTCAAGAATCCCTAAAATTAAGGAAATAGGTTACTTACAAAAAGTATATATACACCTCAAGAAGTCACTTATAACTACATTTCACACAAACATTCTATTAAATATCTTCTATGTGAGTAAGTGATTATTATATGAGGTAACCAAGGAGATTTGAGGAAAATTTCATAGGGAAGATGAAGTAAAGAAGGGAAAAATTCCAGGGGATGATGAAGTATTGTGATGATGTGTTCTAAGGTATGTTATTTAAAGTTAATATTACCATTTTTGCTATAATTTTTTTTTCTAGAATGATTCAGATAAAAAAAATTGGAGCAGGTTGTGAATACATGTCAAGGTACCTATGGTAAAACATTCAACTTCTGGGTCATTGTATTTTCTGAGATATACTCTGTGGAAAATAGGGTTTTTGGCTAGTTTTGAAACTAGTCTCAAATAGGTGTTCTAGGTAAAACAATCATAACTTCTTCATAGAGGATCCAAATTCAGTTCGACCAAATGATTTGGATAGAGTATAGTCTGTATTATGTTGTGTATGATTTTTAGATCTAGATACAAATATTTTGCGTGTGGCATTGATCTGAATTTTATGAGCAGAATGAAATGAATGCATATTATTATTAAAAGATGCTTAACACAAAACAATAGATATACACTAAAACTGGTTTCTATTCAATAAGGAAATAAGTTGAAACTGTATAATGCAGCGGAAAACAAGCTTGCTAGAATGGTGGTGGCTTATCTATGAGAAGAGATGTGACGACTACGCTCATTCGAAAGAAGATGATTACAATGAGGCTCTGAAGGCCTTTTTACAATAAACAGAAATGTCAAAACTCCTAGACATCCAAAAACCTAACCCTAGGAGATGAAGTGCCAAAAGTCATGTGGGCCCCGTTTGGGTAAGTTAGTACATTAACTCCCGGGGGTCGTAACTTTTGCATACAATCTCCGTTTTAGGCGCATGATAGTCCATTGGAAAGGTCTATTCGAGGAATACACATGTTTCCATTAGAATCTAACTCCATCTATAGTTTGACTGTGGCGATCCCTAAAAACGCTTTTTAGGGCCTCAAAACAACCCCAGAAGTCAGGGACCCAAAAACTAGGAAAAAACTGCCAAACTGGAAAACTGCCATATGACCCAGTTGGAATAGGTGGGAAGTCACCGACATCCATCTGGATTAGGAATGCTCTACAAGTTCTCTCTCTAGAACAAGCCAAACTTCAGCAAGGTCTGCCATTTTTACTATAACTCCTTTTCTGGGATGTTCCAAGCAATGAAACTTGGAGGAATTGCAGAGAATATATTTAATAATATTGGGTACAAGTTTCAGACCTTTATTGATTACAGGTACAGATTTATGCTTGTTGAAAGTTAGAGTTTGTGACTAATCCAAAAACTAGTCCAGTGAGACTAAGGTAAAGTTTGATGAAGATGCTATTATCTTGTTGATAAAGTTGAGGAAGGTATGCATATATGTAATCACATACACTAGGCCTTTTACAGAGTTACATGTATGTTTATATGCATGTTTTGAGGGTTACATGTTGATGATGTTATAGTGCATGCCTGAAGCAAGTCTTTGGTATATTGTTGAGGCACTGACACATGCTTGAGGCACATATTAGGTGCATAGTTGAGATATACTTGGTATACGATCTTGGTTGTTTGGTACTTTGTTGAGGTACACCATTGATGGTACTTGTTTGATATATCCTATGGTACATGGTGTATGGCATAATTGAGTGATATGGTATAGGGTTGATGTACATTTTTGATGAACATGGTTGATACATGGTATGGTATAGGAATAATACTTGGTATGGCGCGGATGTACATGGTTGATGGTTGAGGCATATGGTACAGGTTATGGTGCATGGTTTGGTACAGGTTGATGGTTTAGTACATGATTTGGTACATGGTTGAGACACATATCTTGTGATGGTATTTTGGTGATCTTGGCACATGATTCATAGAGGCATGTGTTGGTGATGTTGGACATCTAGTTGAGAGGTGTCCTTGGTATATGATCCATGTGAGAGGATTTGGTTGAGTATATGTGACATTGACAGGTTGAATAGGTTGATCAGTGACAGGTTGGAAACAATGATAGGTTGGTGTGACATGTTGGATATAATGACATGTTGGATACATTGATAGGTTGATGTGACAGGTTGGAGGCATGTGTTGGTGATGTTGGACATCTAGTTGAGAAGCACCCTTGGTATATGATCCATGTGAGAGGATCTAGTTGAGTACTAGTGATAGTGACAAGTTGGATAGGTTGATCAGTGACAGGTTGGATATAGTGACAGGTTGATGTGACAGGTTGGATACAGTGATAGGTTGGATACAATGACATGTTGACACTGACAAGTTGGATACAGTGACAGGTTGACAAGTCATAGGTTGATGTGATAGTGGTAGTGAAAGTGACACTGACAGTGATTGTGGTAGTGACAATTGGTCTACACTTATATTTTAGGGCTACAGGATGGGGCAAGGAAAGGGGTTTGTAGCCTCCTTCTGGTTGGTGCTGGAGAACATAGGGAGTTGGAGCTTCCTTTAGTTTGGAGCCTGAGAATCATGGGGTTGTAGCCTCCTTCTAGTTAGAGCCAGAGAATTCAAGGAGTTGTATCTTCCTTCAGGTTGGAGCTTGTAAATAGGGGGTTGGTTCCTCCTTCTAGTTGGTGTTGGAGAATTGGGAAGTTGGTGCTTCCAATGCATATATTCTTTGATATATAAGAAATCATTTTGTGGTTTTCTCCCATTTGGTTTTCCATGTAAATTTTGGTGTATTGTGTACTTGATGTGATGCTGCTTATGTTTATATGCTCATGATATATTGATGATACATTGACGATATATTTTCGATAAAGTTGAATTTATATATTGTGGTTAAACGTGATAAAAGTGCTCATACAAATTCCCCCCCCCCCTCTCAATATTCTAACAGTTGACGTGGAGCCTAAAAAAAAGTTAGTTCCAACACAGAGGAATGCTAGAAGAGGGAGGGAGGGTATCTCCAAAAGGTTGGACATATTTTTAGTGGAAGAGCAATTAATGGAGGATAGGGAAAGGATAAAATTTTGGGTAGGGTATGGGGGATCATTAGAATCACATACCTATCCTTTCACAAATTGATCCAAAGGAATGGAACCCAACTTCCCCCTTTAATTTTAATTGTTCATGGTTTTCAAATGGGGAGTTCATAGATCTAGTAACTAGAACTTGGAAGGTTTACATGATAGAAATTCTGATGATTCTTTCATGAAACAATTTGCAAACAATTTTAAAATTCTAAATGTGGTGGTAGGATAATGGGAAAAAAATTTCATTAAATAAATAAAAGGATCTAAGGGAGGTGGAGGAAGGAATTAGAACCTTGTTTGAGAACATTGAGGCATGGATGTTCTTTGAGGATGAATATAAATCTTTGAAGGACTTGGAAGGTAAAAACAAGGAAATATTAGACAATGAGGAAATAGAATGAAGACTCAAGAGTAGAGCCATCTAGCATGAGGAAGGTGACAATAATACAAAAAAAATTGCAAGTATGCAAATTACAAAATACAACACAATTTGGGAAATAAGGAAGTTTGCTGGGGCCATAGCTAAGACCTTCAAGGAAATTATTGAAGTAGGAAAATAATATTTTATAAATATTTTCAAAGATCCCAAATTTGAAAATATGGGAGAGATGATGAAGATTGTAAGTATTTTTCTTAGACTTATAGATGCCAATATGAAAGGAGACATGGAAGTATAAGTCACAAAGGAAGAATTAAAAGCAATATTAAGCACCTTCAAAAAAGAAAAGAGCCCTAGGTCTAATGGTTGGACAATGAAATTATTCCTTGTATTTTATGAAATGTGGAAGGGGATCTATTCAGACTAGTGGAGGAGTCTAGATGGCTAAGGAATATTTTAGGAGATATAAATTCCACATTCATAGCCCTAATCCCCAAAAGCCAAAACCCCTCAACTTTTGAAAACTTTAGGCCTATTTTTTTATGCAATCTTGTTTATAAGATCCTTTCAAAATCCATATCTAATAGGCTTAAACATATCTTATCTAGTGTTATTACAAATGAATAGTTTGGGTTTCTCTTTAATAGGTAGATTCATGATGTTGTTGGAACAACTTGGGAAAGATTGCACTCTATTAAGGTTTAGAAAATTCTAGTGACTACGAAAAAAATGATTTTGACAAAGCTTTTGAAAGGGTGGATTGGTTATATCTCAAGTTGTTGTTATTATAGATAAGTATGAATTTGCAGATTGTTGACTAGATTATGGGATGTCTAACATCAATATTCTTTTCTTTTCTCATTAATGGATCATCGTTAGGGTTTTTTAATGCCTCAATGGACATCAACAAGGTTTTCCTTTATTCACTTTTTATTCTTATTAGTTGTTGAAGGTTTTATCATGTTAATTGATGCAAGGATAAGAGGGGATTCGAAAAGAATAAAAATCTCAGATGTTTTTGATATCTCTCGTCTACCTTTTGTAGATGATATCATGATTTTTAGGTAAGGCTCTAGCAAGGAGATAAAACATATAAAAGAGATATTGGATACATATTGTAAATCCATTGGAAGGGAAATTTATATGACAAAGTCAACAATTTTATTCAATGCTCTAGCACATGAAGTGATATTGCAAGTTAAGTCTTTGTTTCCAATAAACTATGTTGAATTGGATCAAGGTGTGAATTATTTGGGTTTTAAATTAAAACCAAATGATTATAATAATGTTGATCGATTGTGGATGTATAACAAAATAGAAACAATAATTTCTATATGGTGTAATAGATGGTTGTTTCGTGGTGAAATATTAGTGTTGGTTAAAGTTATGATAGAAAACATCCATGTGTATTGGATGTCCATTGCTCGTATTCCCAAAGGAATATTAGAGAAAATGAGAGAAAATGATTTAGTTCCTTTGGACTAGAAAGAAGGAAAATGAAGGAATTCCTATGTTCAATTGAACAAGAGTGACTAACCTAAAGGAAGTTGGGGGATGTGGGATGAAGAATATTTATGGTTTTAGTCTAGCTCTAGCAGTAAAAAGCCTTTGGAGGTTAATTTACAACGAAGTTTTATGGGGTAAAGTAATAATATATAGAAGGTTAGTCCATGAAATAATGGTTCGGAGAAGAAATTAAAAGTTTCCAAGGTGCTTCAATTGTGTGGAAAGCCTTAGTTAGAGCATTTCCCTTGATTGGTCATTGGGCATCTTGAAAGATAGGAAGAGGAAATAAAATAAAGTGAGGATCGAGGAAGATCCTTGGATTGGATGTAAAGAGAACTACAAATTATCAAATGCATTGAATATGGTTATTTTTTTTAGAGGAGGTTACAAATATCAATAGTGTGAATGAGTGGTCAAAATACTGGAAATTTGCAAGTGCTCTAAATATGCAGGGTGAAAAAATAGAGGAATCAACACAATATATGACTCTGTTAAAACATAGTGCCATCAAGCCTTCAATTTAGGGGTATTTATTTAAATGTGTTAGCCTCATAATCCTAAAGTTCTATAGTCTAAGTATTTTCTAGTATAGATGTTTTTAGAAATTAGTTTATTCTAGTTTGTTAGGATAAAGACACCTAGCTTCTATGTAAAGGACACTTATCATACTCATGTGATTATGTGATTGGTTGTTCTCCTAGATTTTAGTTTATAGTTGAGCTATATAAACTAGCTCTTTCTTCAAGTGAGGTTAAGGAGTAGATTATGAATTCTCACTTTATATTGTAATCACTTTTTCCTTATTAATAAAATTACGTGTCTGAGGACACTTTGTCAACATGGTATCAGAGCCATGGTGAAAATTGTGATGGAAGAGAATTGTTGATGGATCGAGGAAGCAAGGAAGACTTCTTGATATCAACAAAGATCTCTTCAAACTCAAGGGCAACGATATTGAGATAATCTGTTGCTTCTTTTTAAAATAAGGAAAATTGTTATTGTGATTACAACAATCATTTTTTTGAGTGGTAAACTTGTAGATATGCAAATTTCAAGTTTGTAGATTTGATTAATTGCAGCTTTCTTTCCTGTAAATATAAGAGATCTAGGAAGATAAAAGTGTACTTTTGCATTTTTTTATTCATATCTCATAGATACTTTTCTATTTTATTAAAAGGGTTCATTTGTAAACAATTGCTTCAGATCATTTTATAAATCTGGCAATTTAAATTCAGAGCTGTAGATTCTATATTTTTTTTATAAGTTTTCAGATTTGGTTTGTATTGAGGAATGTATCAAGGACCATATCAAGGTCCGTTTCAAGGACCGTATCAAGGACCATGTCAAGGTCCATTTCAAGGACCATATCAAGGACCATATCAAGGACCGGATCATGAATCACATCCGAATTTAACATAAATTCATCAAATTGAATCTATGGCATCAGATCGATAAAAAAAGAAGATTCAAATTTTGTCTGGATCAAATCTAGATCCCTTGGAAAATAAATACATCTGGAGATATCTCGCACCAAAGCTAACCCACTCATCTCCATTTTATGTTGTTGTTGCTTTACCAGAACTAAAACGCAAATTTGAGGTAATATCCTCTTTTTGAGAACTGAGGAGAATTTCTCTATGCCCATAACTAGAACACGAAGTTCACGATTTTCAGATCTGAGGTGAACACATTTTTATAGTTGTTACTGCATTTCCATCGCAAATTTTATATTTGAAACAATAACCAAATTCTTCTCTGCGAATTGAACATTTCATGTAATAATCAGATCAAAGAACGCCCAAGATCCACCTACGAATTTGTGTGGATAGGATCTGATACCTCAGCCTACAGAAGCAGAAGAAACCCTTGTGATTTAGTGGATGGAGCAGTTGAGAGAGGGAGAGCTCGAATTTGTGTGGTATATGGATCAGATATGGTATCTTGAGACAGATTCCAGTGCTCCTCTAAATCTGGTGTTTTGTATCTGAGATCTAAATTCATTGGGATCGAGCGCATCTTCATCCAATCCCGAAACAAACTGGTGAGATTTAAGCCACTCATATCTCTTTTGTGTATCAAAATATTGCTACGTGTTCTCTTTTGAAACTCCTTCTGCGTGATTTTGGTGGACAATTATTAAGCTGATATTAAAATTACCAAAATCGTTGCATAATTTTTTTTTTTTCATATTGAGGACCGGATTGAGGTCTGGATTGAGGACCGGATTGAGGTACATATTGAGGATCGTATTGAGGACCAGATTGAGGTCCAGATTGAGGACCGTATTGAGGAATGGATTGAATTCCGGATTAAAGAGATTTGTTTTTTATATTTTTATACATTCGAGTTGTAATCTTTTAAGTCATTGATGAATTTAGTTCAAGGGGGGCACATTTTATTATTTTTATAAGGATATCTATCTTGTTAAGCCCTAATATTGGCTCATTACCCCTTAATTGGGGCATATTATATTAGTAATGTTATTTTATTTATGTCGGATTTAGGCCATTAGTTGTAATTATACCTCTTAGTCTCCTATATATACCAAGGAGACATTTTCATTT
>ML798180.1:688862-704671 GCA_009831015.1 Picea engelmannii
TTTGAATCATCTTGTACTTGAACATTTAAGTGGGGTAAAAGGAGGTTTCCCCCTCGAAGAGGCTTATTATATGAAATTATCTCTTTTTCAAGGCGTTGAGTACTTTTTCTGAGGTTTTTCTATGCTATATTGATATTTGGTTCATAACATAGCTTGTAAAAAGGGTCAAACTTTGAAAGATTTAATTGTAGTCTTGAACACTCAGAAGTTGAGAAGAGTCCAGTAAAATACTCTCTCAAACTTCATTTCCAACGAGACTTTTAAAGGGTCAAGGCCAAGCCCTTAAAAGTACTCTTTTTCTGTGGATTGTGTACTCTATCTTTCTGGCACCTTGTGTCTCTTTTTTGGAGTTTTTTTGCAAATCTTGCAACAAATATCAACTCTAAATTAATCAATCTATTCATAGAATCAATTAAGTTAGATGGACCCAATAATTACAAATCTTGGAGTCGGCACATGGGGAACACTTTGATCTATAATGAATTATGGCGTGATATATGTGATGCTGATATTGCTCCAACTAATCCAACCAATGCTACTTCTTTAACAAAATGGAATTTGAAAGATGAAAAATCACTTGCTTTGCTACGTTCTTCTGTAACTGAACACATGTTTGTTCATATTGAGAATTCCAAAGATGCATAGTCTGCTTGGAATCTGTTAAAGAAGATTTTTGATACTCCTACTGCATCTCAAAGAGTTGATCTACAAATGAAATTGCTTAAACACAGATTAGCATACAATGGTGATGTATTAGAATACATTTCAAGGATTAAAAATATTCATCAGGAAATCGTCAAAGGCGATTTTTCTAAACTTGAAGATAGTTTTCTAGTCTCCATTGTAATAAATGGCTTGCCTCCATCTTATAAGCATTTTCTTGAGACTTTGCAAATAACCGATAAGTTATCAACTGTAACTTTTGATTCACTTAGTTAATTACCGGCTCAACATAGTAAATCTTTGGAAAACAAAAACAATTAGGAGAATATCTTCTTTTCACTAAAGCTGAAAGTTCTAAATGAAGAGGAAAATCAAATTTTGGAAATTTTCATAATCAGTCTTCTAATCGAGGCCATGGAAGAGGTCATGGTCAAGGTAGAGGTTGTAGAAATTTTAATCAACAAATTTTTCAAAGTAATCCTCCTAATAACAATGCACAGTCAGGAAGAGGCATGATTTTTTTTCAAGTAAGATGTAAAAGATGTTTAAATATGGGTCATTATGCGTCAAATTGTCTTACAAGCAATGATAAATTGCCAAAGTTTAAGAAGACATCAAATTCAAATTCTCAACAATCATCTCAATATGCGGAAGATCAAGATTACCAAGATGATGAATATGAATATGTTTTTTTAGCAGTTCAACATGTAGATTCATTTGAAAATGATTGGATATTGGACACAAGAGCTACTCAACATATGACTTATCACAGAGACTATTTTTGGAATTATAAGGATGTTCAACTAAATCCCATTTATTTAGCTGATGATACAACTCATATACCTCAAGGAAAAGGTTCAATGAAAGTTTTTCTCCTTGAAATTGGTGAAAAATGGATTTCAAATGTTTGGTATGTACCATCTTTTAAGAAAAAATTGCTATCCTTAGTCACAATCAGACAAGCTAGACATCAAATTGTCATGCAGTATGGTTTGGTGAAGATTAAGTCAGAGAAGGATAACTTGAAAATAATAATGACTGGATATGAAGATGGGAAATTACTAAGAATGAATGGGAAAGTCATCCAAAGAAATAAAGAGGTTGCAACAATAGTAAATTCCGAAATGTCTTCATTAAGATTATGGCATTTTCGATTTGGTCACTTAAACTTTGATATTATTTTGAAACTTAAGTCATAAGATTTGGTAAAGGGTTTACCAACTTTCAAGAAAGAAAATTCCAAGTGTGAAGCTTACATTTTAGGCAAGCAAAAATGAGAGGATTTTCCAACCAGCTCATGGCAATCAACAAAGTATTTCGAGTTGATTCACAGTGATATTTTTAGTCCAATGGAATCTTCTTTTGGTGGATGTTGATACTTTATATTATTTATTGATGACCACACTAGAATAACATGGGTGTACTTTTTAAAGGAAAAGTCTGAAGCTTTTGAAAAGTTTGTAAATTTTCAACACATGATTGAAAATGAAACTAGAGAAAATATTTCTTCTTTGAGAGCTGATAATGGAGGTGAATTCACTTCAACTGAATTCAATGATTATTGTCGAAACAATGGAATTAAGAGGCAACTGACAAATTCCTATACTCCACAACGGAATGGAGTTACTGAAAGGATGAACATAATGCTCATGGGTATGGAAAGATCTATCATGCAATTTAAAGGGTTGAGCACAAAATATTGGGTTGAAGCAGTCCATACTATATTTTATCTCAGAAATCGATCACCTACATCAGATTTAGATGGAAAAACACCTTATGAAGCTTGGTATGGTTTTAAACCCAAGGAAAATCATCTTAGGTTTTTTGGCTCAACATGTTATGCTTTAGTTCATAAGGAAAAGAGGACTAAATTAGAAAACCGAAGTATGAAGTGTATCTTCATTGGATACTCTAATGAAAAGAAAGGGTATAGATTACTTTGTTACTCTAGAAGACATCTCTTTATCAATAATTTCTTCTTATTCATCTGATAATAAAACAACAAAAGACTATTCTGATACTGAATCTTCAAAAGTATCTTCTCCAACCTTAGATATTTTAGATGAAAGAAAAGCCTCATTTTTTGAAAATCCTCTTGTCAACAATAATGGTGATTCAAATCCACAATCCACTCAACATAAGAAGCCAAAGTGGGTTGGACAAATTCTCAAAGATGTTCATTCAGATGAAATGAGAAAAACATGAACTAGGGGATCTTCAAGAGCATAAGCTAATTTTTCTCATGCTTCCATTGAACCTACTTCTTTTTCTAAAGAAGATGAACATAAAGAATGATAGGAAGCAATGATTAATGAATATGATTTAGTACTTGCAAATGGGACTTGGAACTTAGTTGATTGTCCCCATGATGTTAAGCCCATCGGTTGTAAATGGGTTTATCGAGTAAAGTACAAGCCTAATGGTAAAATTGACAAGTACAAAGCAATACTTGTTGCTAAAGGTTTTGCTCAATAGGAAGGAATTGATTATGAAGAAACTTTTGCACCCACAACTAAATGGAATACTATCAGAATGGTTATCAATTTGGCTGCACATAATGGTTGGAAATTACATAAAATGGATGTCAAAAGTGCCTTCCTAGATGGTGATCTAAAGGAAGATATTTTCATGACTCAACTGCAAGGTTTTGAAGCCAAAGGACAAGAACATAAAGTTTGCAAACTTGTGAAGGATTTATATGGTTTGAAACAAGCTCCTCGAGCTTGGTATGCAAAAATGGATGAGTACCTACGAAAGGTGGGTTTTCAGTGGAGTGAATCAGATGATGTATTGCATTTTCGAATGCAAGATAAGCACATGGTGATACTTGTAATCTATGTTGATGAATTAATCATAAAAGGAAATAATGAAGCTCACATCAAACAGGTTAAGGAAGAACTTAAAGCAAGGTTCAAAATGACTGATTTAGGGACACTTCATTATTATCTTGGAGTTGAAGTATCTCAACATCCTAACCAAATATTCCTTAGTCGAACTAAGTATGCCACTGAATTGTTATAGAAATTTGGCATGGAAGATTGTAAACCTTCTCTTACCCCCATGGAGCAAAAACTGAAACTTTCAAAATTTGAGGGGGGGGAATTGGTAAACAATATGAAGTACATGAAATTGGTTGGAAGTCTCATTTATTTGAAAAATACTCGACCATATTTTTCATATTTAGTCAGTATACTTTCAAGGTTTATGCAGGAACCAAGGGAAATTCACTGGAATTCAACAAAAAGGGTACTAAGATACATTCAAGGTACAAAATATTTTGGTCTTCTCTACAAAAGGAACAATAATTTTACACTTGTTGGATATTTAGATGCTGATTTTGCAGGTGACATTGATGATAGAACATCCACTTCAAGTTATTTTATGAATATGGGTTCAACAACAGTATATTGGAATTGTAAAAAGCAGACAACAATTGCCAATTATTCAGCAGAGGCATAGTACATATCAACTTGGGAAGAAGCATGTGAGATTGTATGGCTATGCAGAATTTTATAGGATCTTGGTGAAACTCAGAAATCACCAACTACCTTATTGATCGACAGTCAGTCAACAATAAATATGACAAGAATCTAGTATTCCATTCAAAGACTAAACATGCTGACACCAAGTACCACTTCATCAGATCGCTCATCATCAAAGACATCATCAAGCCTTAGTTCTATCCATCTGAAAATCAAACTTCAGATATTTTTACCAAACCTCTTTGTAGATTAAAGTTCACTAAGTTCAGAGATGAACTTGGTCTTTGTAAAAATGAACTTCTGGATCAAGGGGGGGATTGTTAGCCTCATAATCCTAAAGTTCTATAGTCTAAGTATTTTCTAGTATAATGTTTTTTATAAATTAGTTCATTCTAGTTTGTTAGGATAAAGACACCTAGATTCTATGTAAAGGACACCTATCATACTCATGTGATTATGTGATTGGTTGTTCTCCTAGATTTTAGTTTAGAGTTGAGCTATATAAACTAGCTCTTTCTACAAGTGAGGTTAAGGAGTAGATTATGAATTCTCACTTCATAGTGTAATCACTTTTTCCTTATTAATAAAATTACGTGTCTGAGGACACTTTTTCAAAAAAATGGTCAAAAAATAAAGACACAAGAGACTACACAACAAAACTTGGTTATTCATCAAGGACAGAGGAATTACAAGAAGGAGAAAGTTTTTGGTGGTGGAAGATAGTTTGGAAACTAGAATGTCCTCTAAAATCCAAAATATTTATGTGGTTGGCCTTGGAAAATAATATATTAACATGAGACAATGGTCAGAAGAGGAATTGGCATGGATCACAAAGGTGTATTCTATGCAAATGTTGTGAAAAATAGGTGGATCATTTATTTGTCTCCCACTCTTTTTCTAAATCAGTTTGGAATAAAATGTTACAAAGGTCAAGTGGAAGAAACAAGTGGGATCAATTAACTTTGGTGGATTGTCTCTTTTCATGGATAATAGATAGTTCTAAAAAGCCTTCAAGGATTTACCATCCTTTGTTATATGGGGAATTTAGCTTTTGAGAAACAATGTGATTTTTGAAGACATCGATCTATTGTTAGCTTTGGTTGCTCATAAAAGTAGGCTTTCTTTCAAAGGTGGTTGGAAGCCATTGAAAAAAAAATCAAAGAATATTAAAGGAACATATTATTGATTATAGAATAACATAGGGTTTTTATGATGGGGCATGCCAAGGAGACTCAGGCATGTATGGAAGAGGAACCATCCTTTTTTCTAAAGATTTCACATTATTTTCTCTTGAAATATGTCGATGGACAAAGAACTAACAACCAAGCATATTTTTCTTTTTATGTACTATGGATTCTTATGAAAACAACAATAGAAAGGAATAAAATTCTTGCAGGTTTTTTGCGACTCTAGGAATCTAATGGATTGGGAAAACAAGTGAAGAACATATAATATCATTCTAGGACCAATAATGAATCAAGTTCTGGAAGTAAAACAATGTTTTGATGAAATTTCTTTTTCTCACTTTGACAGAGAATTCAACACTCGAGCTAGTCAACTTTCTAAGGAAACAATTTCCATGTAGGGGGGAATTTTATCTGAACAAGGGTTTAAGGGGGGCGGGGGTGGTCCCAGATCTCATCCTCTAGTAGATCCTCGTGCTAGTTATGGAACTAAAATATATAGTAAGTATTTTGGATGTTTAGCAACTAATTATTTCATTAGGGAAAATTTGAGCTCTAAAATGGGCCTTCTAAGGAAAATAATAAAATAATAGTCAAAATAATAAAACAATAATTATGAATTTTCAAAGGAAAAGAAATAAAACTTCTTTTTTTTAATTGTATTTTTGACTTATCTCCTAATAGGTTTACTCAAATTTCAAGTGTATGCACTCATAGAATGGAAAATTAATTTTTGTATCTAATGAGTACGCACTTTGCATACTTTTGATAGACCCACAATGAGATAAACTGGAAATACATGAGTGCTTGAAAAAGTGTAAATTTTTCATCTAACGAGTGCCTACACTTGAAATTTGAGTAAACCTATAAGGAGATAAATCCAAAACATGATTAAAAAAAGTAGTTTTCTTCCTTTCCCTCCAAAAATATTTTTAATTACATCATCATCCTGAATCGTGTTGGTTCTTTTAAAGTTGATTATGATAGTACATTTTTTGTTTTGAGGTCCAATTTTTACCTCAAAATTCTCTGAGTGGTTTTCTATTATTCTAATTTCACACTTGGAATATCGACTATAAAGATCTTTTTCTTGGAAAATGAAAGAGAGAGATTTGATATGTACACATAATATAAAAACTACTATATAGAGATAAGAAGAGAGAGATGTCACACATACATATAAATATAAATACTATAAACATGATATTTACATAAATATATTGTTACAATGCAAATATAAATATCTAAACAATAATCTTGTAATTTGTGAGTTGTAAGCTCTGCGGAATTTAATGAGACTAGAAGGCTAGATCCATCTTAAATGATAAAAAAAGATACGACACAAGGGATTTGATCCCTCTAAATATTTGATAAATCCAAAATTAACATGTATCTACTTTATCTATAAATATACTTACAATATGGCTTATACATCGAATTTTGATAAACCAATATCAAAATTAGTAATCATTTAAAGAGAGTTTTCAATCACTCTTAAGGTAATATTAAAATTAATAATCATAGTTTTAATAATTTTTTCCTTAAAATTTAAGATAAATTGTTTATATAAAATATCCAATTAAAAGTATATAAAATTATTTGAAATTGCTATGAATAAATTTTATATAAAATATCTAAATAAAAATATTAATTTCGTATGTTTTTCTTATAATTAAATTTTGAAAATTTTAGAAGTAAAATATTTATTTATGTTTTAATGTAATTGTGTAGATTTCATGTGGATAAAATTTGGATTACAATACACTAACAAAGTTTTACAATATAATCTCACAATCCACCATAACAAGGTTTAAAATATAATATTTCAATTCACCTACGACATTGATTTATTTTGTGATGGAATGTGGGGGATAATTTGTGAAGAATAACTTGCTAGTTAGCTATATATTTTCTTTTTTGTATTCTTGTAGGTATTAAAGTAAATTCATCATAAAATTTGAAATTGCTTATTTGACTTGATATTTGGTCATTTTTAAATTTTGAATTAAAGTAAATCTGATTTACACATATTAACATGCACACATAAATAACATGAGATTTATCCTGGAGAATCCTTAAGGGAAAAACTAGCCAACAATAAATCCATTATTTCCCTTGACCAAATCTGGCCAAGCCGACCAACCTCTTAGGCCCGACCAAGTGATACTTCATTTCTCAACTCTTGATGCTTACAATGGAGTATCACAAACCTTTTAAACACTTTCATTACATGTAATCCACAAGCTCTAAATCCACGAGCTACCAAAACCATGTGAATGAAACCACAACTATTGACCTAACAAGTTTGACTCTTTCACTGAGTCAAGTTTACCTATCAACAAGGGTTTTGTAACCTTCAATTAAATGAGACTCTATTACTAGTGACAAATCAAAGTGTTGTCCAACAAGTAGAACTTCTAAATATGTGTAAGATGAGATCCTATCCACCTGCTCACTAATATAAGCAAGAATGACATTATTTGCCTATGTCATCAAGGTCTTGAAATCTTTACCTTTTCTTTTTCCCAAGTTCAGCTAAAGCACGTGGGAGTTGCAAAAATATCAAAATATGTCTTGTTGTTTCTAGAGGCCTTCCACTAAGTGTGGCATCAAAACAATGTCATTTGCAAAAAGAAAGATATTCTATATACACTCTAAAGAGAAAAAGTAAGGATATTCTATATATACTCCAAAGAGAAAAATGAAGGATATTCTATATACACTCCAAAGAGAAAGCAACCATCTATCTCACCTAATGTGTATATCATGATCTCTAATTAATCAACATAGAGCCCAGAAAGTATAGGAGAGAGTAAAGAATGTTGTTTAACTCATATAGTATTCTAGACACTTTATGTATCACCAATATTTATATGTGCTCTACCAATGATGGACTCATAAAGTGTCATAACTACTGAAACCACTAAGTTTGGAAGACCTAGAACCTTGAACCTTTCCTTGAGTACATGTTGAGAGGTTATGTCAAATTCCTTGTAAAAGTCTAAAAACACCAATTAAACTATATGCTTGTTAGCCTTGACCTCCTCAATGACAGAAGTTAAGGTGAACATATGGTCATAAGTGCAATGATATCCCCTAAAACCTACCTTTCATTTATCTCCCAATCTCTCATTCTCTAACCATCTTGAGATTTAGAGGTATAAAGTTATAGTGAATATCTTCACCAAGATATCCCTAATCATAATTGTGTAATAGCTTCTAGGGTCATTCTAATCTCCAATGTTATGGATGGGGTGGATAATGTGGGAATTCCAAGGAGGTGGAAATATGTTGGCAATAATAAAATTAAACATATCTATGACACAAAATGTTAAAACTTTAGCAATGTGTTTGAAGAATTCAACTTGGATATTCTCCACATCTTAAGCCTTCTTAGAATTGTGTTCGAGAATGGCATGAATAACCTTGTGCTCAAATAAAAAGAGGTAGTATATAAGTCTAAGATTGACTCAGATACAATGTTGATTGGGTGCATTGTAAAGGTTGGAAGCATAGTCAAACCAAACTAACAGATCAAAATTTCCACATATTGATTTCTTAGGAAGGAAGACCCTCTTAAAGAGCTTGGGGATGAATCAACGCTGATGGATAATAAATCTATGTTTATTCAATAGATAGATCTTTTTTTTCCTCATAAAAGTGCTACTATATATTATTTTTGATTTTATTATTCTTTGTTAGTCTATGTGTCATGATGTTTGTGGTTATGATCCAGGTGGATATTGGTGGCCACCCACCTATTCCACTAATTCATAATGATTCCACATCTTGGTAGTTTTTCTATATTTTTTTCAGGTCCCAAACTTTCAAGGTTGTTTTGAGGCCCTAAATGGATTTTTTTTGGTGCAACATCACCCAATATGTAGCTGGAGGAATATACATGGCTGTTTGGAATGTGTACTTCTTGACTAAACCTTTTCGACAGACTACTGAGCACCTCAAACATAGATCATATGCAAAATTTACGCCCCTAGGAAGTTGACGTATCAAATAACCACATCGGGGCCCACAAATCTTTTGGCCTTTCATTTTCTAGGGTTATGGTTTTGGATGTTTAGGGTTTTCTCATTGATTTTTTATGTTAAAAGGCATTTTTGGCCTCTTTGTAATCAACTTCTTGTGAATCAGCGTAGCTGACACATCTCTCTCTTCACAGATAAGCTACCACCATTCTAGCTAGTTTATGTGCTTTACATTTTACAGTCTTTTGTATTCCATTCATTAATATAATCTAAGTTCAATTGTATTATTGTGTTTCTTGCAATATATCTGTGTGTTTCTTTGTTATATTTATTCCTTCATTTCGTTCTCAACATAATATGGATCAGTGGTATCAAAGAAATATGCTCTTTGTTGTTTCTTTGTGGATGTCCCTGACAAGGTCAGGCTATTGAGAATTGGGTCTTGAACTAGTTGAGCTTGGGGAAGAACAATCTCCTCGGCCCAAGCAACCTCCCATTGAATAAGAAAATATAGAATATGGAGTAGGAGATCCTATCAAATGGTTTCTCGAGGAAGGCCTAGTGCAATAGAGGAACAAGATGATGGATAATTTCACCCATATCCTTCTATGACTACCAATAGCAGTAGAGGCACCTTCAAATATCACTTCGGAGGTGCAACGCCTTTCAAGGTACAAGTTAAATTTGATATTCTTTTATTTGAAGGCCAGATAGACGCCAAAACTTTGGAAAAATGGTTAAGTATGTTAGAGGATTATTTCTCTGTCCAATGTTTTTCCAACAATGAAAAAACAACCTTCATACTCCTTAAATCCCTTCCCCATGTCAGAGATTGGTGGGAAACTTACTATGAGAAACATGTTGGAGATGCGTGTGTGATTTTTGGGCTAGAACCCACTTGGGCATATTTTGTTGATGCCCTCAAGGATAAATACTACCCTGTTGGAAACTACGATGACCAATACATGATATGGTAAATTTGTGTTAGGAGAGAGACCAAATAGTGTCGGAGTACACCAACATATTCCATACCTGGTGCACAAAGCTGGGTATTAAAGACTCTTAGCAACACCTAGTTATGAAGTACTATAGTGGAATAGGTACATCCAAATATATATGGAGTTCCTGGAAATGTTCTCAATATGAGCCTCTTACCGATATGTTTTCAAGAACAAGAAAAAGTCTAAGAAAAATAATAAGTAGAATTTTAGTTCTGAAAACCCATCGCAATAGAAGTACGGTAAAGGTGGCCTTAACTCCTAGAACAAAGGGAAGAGAAAGGATGGCCAACCCTAGGAAAACAAGTCCAAGCCACAAGTAAAGAAGGGTAATGGAAAGTCAAAGAAGGACACTAGAAAGTGGTGCGAGTTCCAAAAAATTCATTGGCACAACATTAATGAATGTCACTCCAAACAATCATTTTTGGCTTAGAAGAAATCCCTAGAGTCTGATGACGACTCAGACTTTGATTCAGAACTGTATAAGAGAAAATTGATCATTCAATATGGAAACAAATGTTACTATCGCTACCACAAAGGTGTAGCTAGAGGAACCAAAGGAGCCTAAAGAAGGGGAGTGCTTCTTCCACTCACAAATGTGGGTGAAGGGGACCCCACTCCATTTCATTGTTGAAAATGGTAGCTAGAAGAACCTAAAATCAACAGAGATCATCAAGAGGTTGAATATAACAACGAAGTCGCACCCTCAGCCATACACCATCGGTTGGCTTAGCTAGGGACAAGACATCTACGCCATCTAGCAATGCTGCATGCACTACGACATCGCACCCTTAAAATATGAGGTATTGTGTGATGTTTCCCCATTTGAAGTTTGTGATGTTCTTTTAGGACAACCATATATTTGGAAGCATCATGTTGTTTGCAAATCTAGGATCTATAGTGTCATTATTTCTTTGGTAGATCAACTCTACTAGGTACCAAAGGCAGTCCCAACTACTGCAGTCTCTTTTCTCTTCATGAAGAAATGTAGAAAGATGATCTCTCAAATCGAGAGATTTATCTCCTTTATGTTCCAATCGGAAGATGAGCAAAAGATCATTGCAACCGCTAAAAACTCTACACGAGGTCTCTCTACACAACATAAGTAGGTGGACAATATAGTAGAATAACACAAAAACATCTTGCCTCACCTACATGGGATCTTTTTTACTATCAGGTAAATCACTCAATTGATTTAAAACCCAATGATCCTATGCCTAAAGACCTTGTATATAGGTGCTCTATTATGGAGAATGAAGAAATCAAACAACAGTTCCAAGAGCTAATTATGAAGGGCCACATTAGACCATGCTCCTCACCTTGTGGGAGCCCAATTGTTCAGGTACCAAATAAGGACATGACATGGAAACCTTGTGTTGGTTACAGAGCCCTGAACAAGATCATAGTCAAGAATAGAAACCCAATCCCTTGGATTAATGATCTTCTATATCAGCTTAAGGGATCCAAATTTTTCGGTAAGATTAATCTGAAGTCAGGCTACCACCAAGTGTCGATTGAGAAAATTGATGCATGGAAGGTAGTTTTCAAGTATAAAGAAGGTCTCTTCGAGTTGTTGGTGATCCAAATGCTTAAAATATCATAACATAATATGAGTACACACCATGTACAAAATGTGAGCGTGGAGCACAAGTCCAAGATAGATAAGTTACACCATAACTCCTTAAAGAATAGGAGAACCTCATCCAAATAACCAAATACATTCATAATTCACAATTCACCTCCCCCAATAATGAATACATGATCTCTATATATACCTATTCACAATTGCATATGAGGCCCCTTTACGACTAGGCCAACCCCATTACATATATATATTTACACATTACATGTACATTTAGGCCCATATATGCCCCCCCCTTGGGGTTGTATCATATACATATAGACCTATATATGCTCCCCTCGGGTCATAAGATAGTACCCTCATTCAAAAAGATTTGTCCTCAAAGATTTGCAATTAAAGGCTTCACATGTGATGAAACCAATTAATATGATTTTCTTCTATTCCCGCTTTCTCTGTTCCATTGATAATGATCTATCCATCCAAAATCAATTCTTTTCGATATATCCTTGGTGTCTAGTTGTTGAATAATTTTCTTTCCTTTGATTCCATGTATTTTTGTTGTATCTTATCCAATTTGTAGTGGTTGTTGGTCTCTTATGATAGCTTGTTGAAGAGTGGTTTTGTGATGCCTTATTCCATGAATATTGACAAGTATTCCATCTTCTTCCTTCATAATGTTGATATCAACCTTCTTGTCTTCCTTGAAATGTTTCCTGGTAATGAGGGTGTTGATTTGGTTCTACTTTTGACGGTTTTTCTTCACTCTTCATGTGCATTTCATCTAAATTATTTTTAGATACAATTGAATCTTCTATCTTCCTTTCTTTCTCTTTGATTGTTCTAGCCTTGGAGACAATACCATCATATTTGGCATGTACATCCTCTATACGGAGTTCAAACTCTTCAAGTATCTTATGGTGACCTTATTGAATCTTGTCTTCTTTCTCATTTTGAAGCTGCAATGTCACCCCATTTATCAAATTCTGATGTCCTTCTTCAATTATGGATTGCATATTTTTATTTTACCTCATCAGTATTTAGGGATTCCTCAACCTTCTTGCAAATTTTCTCTTCAAGTATTTTGGTAGTTTCTTCATCCAAGATCCTTCTTTCTTCTTGATTTTGAAAATTCTTCTTTTATTCTTTCAATCTTTTAACCCCATCCAACAGTTTTTTTATTATGGTTTCATAATCTACATATCTCTTCATCTTCTTTTTTTTCAAATCGTCCCTTGATTCATCTTTTTCCCACTTGTCTTTGCTAATATTTTTTTGATTTAAGTTCTTAACCTACTTAATGAGTGATTCATTAAGGGATCGTATCTTTGATATATCCTCACCCTTCTTCTTAATCTCTTCCTTTGCTTCTTTTAATTCATATTGAATTCCATACATTTCCTCCATTTTTATATCCTTGATCCATTTATTTGTGACGAGTTTTTAAAATTCTTCCCATGTGCAGTGCCATCTAGTATCCTTATCAATACTCAACCAACATTCCCAAGCTTCACTAGAAAAATAATTTCTGTTAATGATGTAAACCTATTTTTTTCCTTCAGAGGGGTCAGTGGCCCGAGTTCCTGAAGAGAGAAGGGAGAAGAACTTTTCCTGAGAAAAGAAGTTGCATTTTTCTTTGTAAAAACCCTATAAAAAGGAAGTTCGCAGGTTGCATTATAGCTAGGGTGCGAGAATGTTTGATTCTCACAGGTTGCACCATAGCTGGGTTGCGAGAGGTTCACAGGTTGCTCTATAGACAGGGTGGGAGTATGCTTACACGTGGGAAAAACGAGCGTTTTCTCAAATCTTCTAGAAGGAGAAACTTCCATGGTGAGGTGGCATCCGAATGGTTTGGATTTTACTTACTTTCATGATTTAGTGGGATCATTCTAACCTCCTAAACTTATCCTCTTCAGCTTATAAAAGGAGAGGAGCTCTCATGGAGAAGGGCTAAGTTGGATTTGGCTTGGAATTATTAGCTTGGGTGGAGTGTCTTTGAGTTTGTCCTTTGTCAAGATAGATTGTGAATATTATTAGATCTGTGCTCTCAGAATTCTTGGAATGGAAGTGTGTGGGGAATGAAGGATAGTTGGAAGGGACCTTACGACATCAAGGCTATGGTTGTAACCTCTCTTTCATATTTAATATGATATAGTAATATGATTCTTTCCTATAAAGCTTGTTGTGTTTTATTGTATGATTCCTTGATCACATACATAGGTTTATATTGAGTTTATGCTATTACTATCACTTTGGTTGGTTGCGTTCTTTTGCAGGATCATCATTGTATGAGCATTGGAACGGAGCTAGGATGGCGATGGTGAGATGAAGTAGCGTTTAAATGGTATGTCACCTATCCCTCTTTAGTTAGTAAACTCAATATCTAAAACTTAAGGAAAGCGTCATGTTCTGGTGTGTTTTGTTCTAGATCTAAGTGGATCTAGGGAGATCAGTTAGTGTCTGCACCTATCGATTTATCCAATAACAAAATTGGTGACTCCACTAGGGAACAGATGGTTTCCTAGTTAGTCTAGTTTCCCTTCCTTTGATTTCTTGTTTTTTGGTTTTCGAGTCTGTGGGACATCCATCCAGACTCTCTGGATCTAGAAGTTCACTTAGATTCCCTATCCTTTTTCAAAAGTTTCTTTGATTACAGACATTCTCGCACTGTACCTCTCTACAACCTGTGAAAACCATTGATTTTCGCACCCTGCTATTAGATCCAGTGCAAACTTCTCACACCCTGTCTAGCCTACAAGAATACCTAATTCTTGCACTGTACTCTACTGCTAGGCTGTGAACTTGTTTGTAAATTTTTTTGGATTGGGTCTTTTCATCTTTTGATGCCCAGTTTTTCTTTGATCAGTTGGATTGAACTTTTGGAGCCTATATTGATCTGTTTATAGTCTGCTTGACATTCTTTGAGTTTCTTTTAGCCATATTGGCTTTGTTTGGTTTTGAAGGATTAGTCTCTTGCTTTGAGTATCTTTCAATTACAAAGCATGTGTTTTCTTTAGAATTGTTTAGGGACAGATCATATTTCTTTTGAATAGTTTGTTTTAAAAGAAAACTTTTAGTTTGGGTTTTTTTGTTTTAAGAAAGTTCATTATTGCTTTTAGTGAAATTTTTGAAACAAAAAGATTTAATTTCTTGCTTTATATTAGATTGGGGGCATCCTTGCATTTGAAGTAGCGAAATTTCATGATTCTTGGCATTTTTGGGTCTTATATTCCAAAAAAATTTCCCCTCATGGCCCGGGGGGGGGGGCATGAATCGTGCATAGGTGTACAATACTTTTTTCTCATTTCTTGAGAATCTTGATATTGATGAGTTTAATATATTTTGGGACATTGTGTATATGGGAATGATAAATGTTTTCTCCTTCCCGTAGCATAGCTTTCATCGAAATGAAAAGATTGCATCTTCATCTCTTTGCATAACTTTCGAGTCGGTCAAAACACCATATTGTTCATGCCATTTTCCTATTGAGTAACAACAACCATAAAATAAAGCGCTTATAAAAAACTGATTAGACATTTTTTATACTTTCTGGTAGCAAAACTACATTAGATTAGTTTTAGGGCTTTGGAATAGGTGTGCAAGATAACTTTCCAAAGCTGCAAACAAACATAGTATTGTTGGAAGATTGGTTGTTGTCATTGATGTCAACCCTAGTCATGGGTTTTGGACCGCAAGATTGATGAAGGTATTTGGACATGAAGGAGAATGCACATGTAGATACAACACCCATGGATGGATAGTATACATCATTTTGTCTTTGGTGGTATGTGGCATGTCACGTGGATCCTCATGGTTGAGGAGAAATGAATTTTTGAAGATGACAAAGTGAATTGAAGAAGGAAGTACATGTAGGCCCTGAAAATAATTAAAGAAAAGAATTACAAAATAAGAAAGTGTCA
>ML798180.1:709219-727510 GCA_009831015.1 Picea engelmannii
AGTCGTGTTCCAGCATTCGTGTTCCAGCAGTCGTGTTCCAGCATTCGTGTTCCAGCAGTCGTGTTCCAGCAGTCGTGTTTCAGCAGTCGTGTTCCAGCAGTCGTGTTCCAGCATTCGTGTTTCAGCATCTACGTTTCAGCATCTGTGATTCAACATTTGTGTTTCAGCATCTACGTTTCAGCATCTGTGATTCAGCATTTGTGTTTCAACATCTACGTTTCAGCATCTGTGATTCAACATTTGTGTTTCAGCATCTTCGTTTCAGCATCTGTGTTCCAGCATTCCTTGTGCGTGTTGACATCCTTGACTGCTCCATAACCGATTTCCATCAATGACAACCTTAACCATCTGCGTCAGTCTTCTGTTATAGCCATATCTCCAACAAGCCCTTCTCACACAAGGGTCAATCACGAGGTCGCATTGAGACTGGCAGAGTTACTCACCCTACTTTGTTGGTCTTGGTGTAGAGATTACGTGTATTATGGGGGTCACTTGAGAGGTATACCCACAATGATGAGTGGAAGCCTTTCAATTTGATTTCGGGCTAGATACCCTGCCCTTACACATGGATCAGATTGCCGATTGTTTCCCTAGGCATCGCTGTAGTGATTGGTAACCTTAGTGGCCTATATCTTTAGGGTCTTTAAACAAGGTGACTGTGGAGGGGAAAGTCTTCATGGTACCTGGAATCAACGTTGGCTAAACTCACTCGGGTTTCTTGGAGGGTATACCCACGATTATGTGTGGGAGCTTGCACTAGGGTGTAAGTCCGTTAAGAAGGTCGTCAATGTAAATTTTCCACCCGCTCTATCTCAAACCCTTCTTACTTTGTTTCCGCGATGTTGGATTTCATCACCAACTAGTGTGCTCATTGTGAGAAGGTTTTGTTTTCTTGCTTTCTTACTAGATTTTTAACGTGTGCTATTTGTTTTCCCTAGTGGACTCTAGATTGGATCTTTATTTTTATGGCGTCAGTTCTCGAAATGACCAATGAAAGAACTCCTTTTCCCAGGGAACCTTTTGTTTTTCCTTCTTACGGAAACATTGGTCCTCCTCATGTTGCTACTTTGAGCCTTCTAGGTCTCACAATCGGGTTACCAGTATGGTTGTTTTCGACTCAGGTAATCTCGAATGCAGTTAGTGCTTCAGTCACAAGCACTTCCCCTCAAGAACATCAACCTCATGTTGATCCTTCACCGTCTTCACCAATAAGATCTTCTTCGCCTTCTTCACTTGCAAGGTCTTCTTTCATTTCACCTTCTTCGACGAGTGAAAGATCTCAAGCTGGTAACTTGGTGGATAAGAATAAGAAGAAGTGAAAGAATAATAAGAAGAAAAATAAGCAAGGATCCAAACTTCCAACCATAGTCAAACATGTTGGAAAACAACCAGTTACTGTTAATCATGCTGGGAGTGTTGATGATGTCAAGATCACCCAAACAAACCGTAAGCCCAAGTAACCTTGCAGGCTTTGTAAGGGTATCCATATTCTTAAGGATTTCCCTGGTCTATCCAAGGTTATAGAAGCATGGTCTACACATCCTCGCCAACCCATGTCATTAGCCTCTGAACAACATGTTGATGACTTCCCGTCGACTAGTCACGATATAGTTGGGAAGAAGAAAAGTAGAGCCAAGTTCCGATGTATGTTATGCAAAGGGAAACATCTAACACATATTTTCTCTCGTATGGACAAAGACTCAAAATTACTGGAAGACATGACTGTTTCACAGCCTCAACTTCTAGCTTCTTATCGCAAGCTTTCTCTCAAACCACCTGCAGTTGATGGAATGATCGATCCAATCCCCCCATCGGTTAATCCGATTGATCAAGTGGTCAATCTGGTCACATCCTTAATTGAACCAGTTGACAAAGTGGTCAATCCTATCCCATCTTTGGTCAATCCCACTCTCCCTTTAGAGAGTGCTAACAAAGTGGTTGATCCGATCCCATCGTCGGTCGATCCCACTCTCCCTTTAGAGAGTGTTAACAAAGTGGTTGATCTGATCCCATCGTCGGTCAATCCCACTCTCCCTTTAGAGAGTTTTAACAAATTGGTTGATCCGATCCCATCGTTGATCGATCCCACTCTCCCGTTAGAGAGTGAAACCCAAGTGGTCGATCTGTTTCCACCTGTCGACCCCATTCTCCCCTTGGAGAATGAAACCCAAGTGGTCGATCTGATCTCTCCATTGGTCGATTCTACTCTCCCTCTAGAGAGTAAACCCGATACTTACCATGTTTTTCTTGTTGATACAAAATCTACCATGCCAGGGGATATTCCTCCTTCTCCCTTGGAACCCCCTCCAAGTTATGAGACCATCCATTTTGATTGGGGTGTGCTAACTGGACCTCACCTTCCCTCTCACATTCCTTTCTAGATTACAGTACAGGTTTGTGGTCGAGACATTCCTCAGACACTGATAGATGAAGGTGCATCTGTTAGTATTTTGTCCTCTTTTGCTTGGCAAGCTTTGGGTTGTCCTCCACTTGCACCGGTTACACAGAATATGTTAGCTTTTAACAGAAGAACCAATCAACCTTTAAGGACCCTTCCTTAGTTTCCTCTAACTTTGGGAGGGAAAACTGTCTTTATTAACGTCATGGTACTCCAAGACCCCTTGGATTTCACTTTACTCCTTGGGTGGGATTATGTCTATGCCATGAAAGCTATTGTGTCTACTCTTTTTCATGTGATATCTTTCCCTCATGATGGACGCGTTGTGACTGTTGATCAACTTTTATTTGTTGACCTCACCTAGATTGCCTCCCTGAATGGTTCTTATATGCAGATGGTATCACCCCCACCACAGGTCAATTATGTGGTGTTGTCGCCCATGGCTTCAACTTCTGATGACTTAGATCCAATAGTTGACATGATGATCTCTTTGATAGGGTTGTTAGAGCTTGATCTCTTTACTCCTGTCGTGACCCTTGACATGGTGTCCTTCCAGAGTGTATTTCTTCCTTCCAGTGAAGACCTCTTGGAAGCCATGAGTGAGTTTTGTCCCTGAACATGGTGTCCTTCCAGAGCATTTTCCTCTTGGAATCCATGATTAAGAAGAGAGTCGAGGATAGTTTTTGTGTCTCTGAGGCAACCTCGTTTAAAAAATGAAACATAGGTCTTTGAGCATGATTTTCTTATTTCAAGCTCATTTAACAAATGAAACCACTTACGAGGATAATTTTTTCATCTCTGTGGCAACCTTGTTAAAAAATGAAATAGAGGTTACGAGCATAGTTCTTGTTTCTGTGCCAAGCTCGTTAAAACATGAAATAGTTTTTCCCCTCTCTATTTGAGTCAGGTCCTATGTATAGTATTTGAAGCTTCCTTTCATTCTCCTTCACAGTTGGATGAAATGAAGCTTGGGGGGCAGTGCTTTTAGCCTCTAGACTTCATGCTGAATTTAGAGCTGCTAGTTTCTTAAGCTAGGGGCTAAGTACCAACCATCCCTGTGTTATGCGTTGGGAAGTCCAAGCATAGTTTTTTATGGTTCAAGCTTGTGTAAAAATGAAACCACCTACTCTCAAGCATAGTTTCCTTTGGTTCAAGCTTGTGTAAAAATGAAACTAGGTCCAAGCATAGTTTTGTTTAGTTTTTAAGCTTGTGTAAAAATAAAATCTATCCCAAGCATAGTTTTGTTTTGTTTTTAAAGCTTATGTAAAAATGAAAACAATCTCGAGCTTAGTCGTTGTTCTTTCTCATGCTCGAAAATACATGAGAATAAGTTACCGAGCTTAGTCTTTGTTCTTTCTCGTGCTCGTAAATTAATGAGAATGTAACCGAGTATACTTTTATCACTTTTTCGAACTCATAAAGGATATATGAAAAAGGAACCCCCTAGAGTCCCCTTTAAGCTCTTTTCAGCCTCTCTAAACATGAAAAGATTGTCGAGCGATCTTGTTCTTTTCACACTCATAAAAGTATTTGAAGAAAACATTTGGTGAGCGATAGTTTATCACTTTTTCGGACTCATCGAACTAATTTACGAAAAAGGAACTGGGAGAGTTCTCTTTAAGTGTTTTTCATACTCTCAAAACATGAAAAACCCCCGAGTTTTCTTTCTTTGGACTCATAAAACAAACATTGAAAGGCCCATGTGGGACTGAACCACTCCTTCCTAGGGTTCATTAAACATACTCTGAAGGACTCATCCAAAGGATGAGCTTACATTACAAGCATATGTTATCCTCCTCAAGCTTGCGTAAAAATAAAGAGGTACTCGCCAGAAATGGTGGGGGGGAAATTTGGGAAAGAAATGTGTCTAAACCTGTATTCCATGGAAGAGTCACCTTCAAACATGACACCCTTTCAATCTCTTTGTGTCTAGGTTGGAAAATTCACTCGTCTCTTGATCATAATCCTTTATAAGATTACAAATTGGTCTGTGATCCTTGTTGTTGAGTCAGTGTTTCTAAGACAATTGTCGTGTCGTCAATATGTTCAAAATGAAGTTCAACTCGGAAAGCCTTCTGTTGCCTCGGCCATTTCTGCAGTCTTTAAGCCTTCTCTTGCGTCATCCATCCCTAAGTTAGTTCTGAATCACTTGTTACTCTGATCTACATCAAATATTGTTACTTGTTTCATGTCATTGATGTGGGATACATTAAGGCCCTCCTGTGACGGGTCTTTTCCTGTCAACTTCAACTCATTATCCAGGAATTAGACTTAGAAACCAATTGGTACCTTGGAACTTGCATGCCACAATGGTAGGTTTCCTCGCTTTCGACAATGGGTTTTCATTATTGACCCCTGATTGGGAGATTCCTCCGAGTGTTCGAACTCATCTCATTGATTCACATTCGTTGGATTGTATGAGAGTACCTTGGGAGTCATTGACATTAATGGTGATTTCCCTCGCACTTGTTAATGATATACACTAATGACTGGTAATCAAGTGGTTTCTACCATGTTTGACTTCAGCACATGTATTCACATGGTTAGATTCATATTATAGAGTGATAAAGATGAAGACATTGAATCTTTTCTAACAGATTCAGGTTGCATTGGAGTATATTCAGTTTGTACTATTGCATAGATCCACATTGTATGTCTGGTGGATATTTTCAAATTTGAATCTTTTAACACATAGATCCACAGTGTATTTTTGGTGTCTATGTTCATATTTGAGTCATAATGGCATGGATTCACAATGTATGTTTGGTGGTCATGACCTATCTTACTTGACATGGATCTTTGAATGTCAACATTTATGCTCTGAGTCATTTGTATTCTGAGTATGGGAATGCCTATCTCAGTGATGATATATTATTGTACTATATTTCCTTATTTGTTGGCAGGTTTTCGACTGACTGTTCCTTGTTCCCTACACACACTTGACAAAGTATTTCAACTATCACTCTGTTCTAACTTCATACTTTGGGGGGCTCTCTGTTACACATTATTTTCATCATCCCTATGACTGTTAATGATGTAAACCTATCTATTGCCTTCAGAGGGGTCAGTGGCCTGAGTTCCTAAAGAGAGAAGGGAGAAGAACTTTTTCTGAGAAAAGAAGTTGCATTTTCCTTTGTAAAAATCCTATAAAAAGGAAGTTCGCATGCTGCATTATAGCTAGGGTGTGAGAATGATTGATTCTCACAGGTTGCACCATAGATGGGTTGTGAGAGGTTCGCAGGTTTCTCTATAGGTAGGGTGCGAGAATGCTTACACGTGGGAAAAATGAGTGTTTTCTCGAATCTTCTAGAAGGAGAAACTTCCATGGTGAGGTGGCATCCGAATGGTTTTGATTTTGCTCTCTTTCATGATTTAGTGGGATCATCCTAACCTCCTCACCTTATCCTCTTCAGATTATAAAAGAAGAGGAGCTCTCATGGAGAAGTGATAAGTTGGATTTGGCTTGGAATTATTAGCTTGGGTGGAGTGTCTTTGAGTTTTGCCTTTGTCAAGATAGATTGTGAATATTATCAGATCTGTGCTCTCAGAATTCTTGGAATGGAAGTGTGTGGGGAATGAAGGACAGTTGGAAGGGACCTTATGACATCAAGGCCATGGTTGTAACCTCTCTTTCAAATTTAATATGATATAGTAATATGATTCTTTCCTATAAAGCTTGTTGTGTTTTATTGTATGATTCCTTGATCACATACATAGGTTTATATTGAGTTTATGCTATTACTATCACTTTGGTTGGTTGCGTTCTTTTGCAGGATCATCATTGTATGAGCAGTGGAACGGAGCTAGGATGGCGATGGCGAGAGGAAGTGACATTTAAATGGTATGTCACCTATCCCTCTTTAGTTAGTAAATTCAATATCTAAAAATTAAGGAAAGTGTCATGTTCTTGTGTGTTTTGTTCTAGATATAGGTGGATCTAGGGAGATCAGTTAGTGTCCACACCTACCAATTTATCTAATAACACTTTCCATTGAAGGATTTATACTATATTCCTTTACCATCCTCAACCAATCCATAGGACTGATTTCATCTTTATCTTCATCTCCTGTAAATTTAGGTATTTCCATTGATTCTTAATTGAGGTCTAACCAAAACCCTTGAATTTCAACCTCGATATATTAAGGGTAATGATATAAAATAGTTATAATACATGTTCCCATGTAACCCTTGAATTTCAACCTCGATATATTAAGGGTAATGATATAAAATAGTTATAATACATGTTCCCATGTAATATTATAGGTTTCCTCTTTCCAATGGCTTTTGAATCAGCTCAATCAGACATTCCAATCAAAAGTTATGATAGTTTTAAGTGAACATACCTTTGAAACCTTGATTTGGAGTATGTCCTCCTGGTCGGCCTTCCTTTTGATGTATTTCTGAAATTTCGGCCCCTATGAGTATGAAATTTTGACGTGTAGTAATTTGAAATGTCTTCTCTACAACCCCATAGGTCTAACCAAAATTTGGTGTGCCAAATCAAATTTATGGTAACTTTCCCAAACCTTGCTGAATTTAGGTCTATTTTGGAGAGAAAACTTGTACATAATTCCACGCACACAATATTTTCTATCTGATTCTAAAAATCACACAAAAAATACCACGGAATGTACTCTTTCCATTCCAATTGGTCTCATGAAATTTTTATCCTCTTTGAAGAAGTTATGACTATTTTACCTGTAACACCTATTTGAGACTAGTTATAGGACTAGTCAAAAACCCTATCTTCCACAGTGTGTATCTCCGAAAGTATAATGAAATAGAAGCTGAAATTTGTACCATAGGTAACTTGATATATATTATAAACATAATCCATGTTTGACTTTCTGAAGTGGTGCCGAAAATGTTTTTATAGCAAAAATTCCAAGATGTCTTGTTTGAGGAAGCAAAACCCTAGGATCAATGCTCTAATACCAAATGTAATGAATGTGAGCATGAAGAACAACTCCAAGATAGATAAGTTACATAATAAATCCTTAAATAATGGGAGAAACTCCTCCACATAACCAAATACATTCATAATTCACAATTCACCCCCTCTAATAATGAATACATGATCTTTATATATACCTATTCACACTTGCACATGAGGCCCCTTTACTACTAGGCCGACCCTATTACATATATATTTACACATTACATGTACATTTAGGCCCATATATTCCACCCCTTGGGGTCATATCCTATAAATATATCGCTATATATGCTCCCCTTGGGTCATAAAATTGGTCATGCCTTTCAACTTGACTAATTCCCCAACCACATTCATGCGGATGATGGATGATATATTGCGACCATTCACAAAATCCTTTATGGTCGTATATCTAAATGACATTCTCATATTTATAAAAACCTAGGAGGAACATTTAAATCACATCCAATAGGTCTTGGGAACCCTGTGACAACATAAGCTATATTCCAGTTTGGAGAAGTGTTCCTTCAGCATGTAAAGAATTCAATATTTTTGGATACATCATGGATGAAAAGGGTGTGCATGTGGATCCAACCAAGATCCAACTCATTTGAAATTGGCCAGCCTCAAAAAAATTGACCTAGCTTCACAAATTCTTGGGCCTCACCAACTTCTACCACAAGTTTGTTTTTGGGTTCCCTCATATCGCTTGGACCATAAGTTAGGTGATAGCCAAGGGTGGAGCCAAGGCCATGTTTGTTTGGGCTGCGTCACAATATAAATAATTCAAAGATTTGAAATTCCACCTATGCTGAGAACTAATCCTTATTATTCCAAACTTGCAAAAACCATTTGATATTTAGACAGATGCCACTAATTATGCTATCATTGTAGTCCTCACTCAACATGGGCATCCAATGGTCTATCGCAATGAAAAATTATTTGATGCTATTCAAAGATACCCCACCTATGAAAAAGATATGTACTCCACTGTGTAGGCATGTCAACAGTGGAAGCATTACATTATGGGAAAGGAAATGATCATCCCCACTAATCACATGCCTCTGCAATTCATGTAGATATAATGAAAGTTAAAAAATGACCACCATCAAAAGTGGTCCACGTACCTGCGACAATTCCTCTTGAACATCAAGTATAAGAAGGGAAACACCAAACATGTTTCATACTGCCTCAGTCGACCCCCGATTGTGTAGGTAACCACAATTCTTAAATCATCTAAGCATGAGACCTCTAGGTGGCCACAATTATACAATAATGACTCTAACTTTTCTACTACTTATCAGACATTGAGCATAGGTAAACTAGTTCTAGAATTTCATCTCCAGGATGGATGACTATGCCATCTAATCCATCTCTGTGTCCCTTCAAGTCTCGGGAGTCCAGATTCCATCTCCATGGATTACATGTCTGGTCTACCTTCAACCAAGCATGGTAATGTCTATGTCTTCATGTTCATTGATCGATTCTCTAAGATGGTAGTTTTGACACCTTGCAACAAGAATATCACAGTCGAAGCCATTGCTAAGCTCTTCTTTGAGCATGTTTGGATTCATTTTGGGCTCCCACGGAACATTATTTTAGATCAAGACAATAGGTTCCTGAGTACTTTCTGGTCCATCCTATGGTCAATGATGGACACCAAGATGACCAAATCAACTTCCTTCCACCCAAAAACTTATGGAAAAACATATGTAGTCAACAAGATGATTGTTAATATCGAGAGGATGTACAATTCCAAAAATCCATGCACATGGGATGAGATCCTTCCTTATGTTCAACATAGATACAATATATCCCTCCACAACTCTATTGGCCACATCCCTTTTCAGGTGTGCTTGGGGTTCCAGCCATTGACCTCCATTGACGTAGCTTTTCCTGTTGCAACTAATCAGAAGGAGTCCTCCCATGCTTAGACTAAGGTTGATCATGCAACCAAATACTTTGAATGAATCCAACACTTCCAACAACAAGTTCATAATAATTTTCAAAAAGCCAATGCCAAGTACAAGCAACACCATGATCGACATCGGGTGACACACAAGTTTTAGGTGGGAGATAAGGTATGGTTTTATTTGTAGAAAGAGAGCCTCACAGAACCCCATCAGAAGCTTCACCCACTCTGATATATTCCTTACACTATCACCAAGGTTGTGGCTGAGAATTATTTTGAATTAAGTATTCCCCCATTCCTTGGCTTGCACCCCATATTTAACGTGGAACTGTTTTGACCATATTTTCCACCTCACTTGGAAACTTTGGATGTGGACGAGAAATTGGACCCTATATAACTCAATCCTACCTACATTTAACAAGTGATAGTTAATTGGATCATGAAAACCAAGACGAAGGGCACATGTCAGTAGGAAATTCAACTCTATTAGGTCATCTCACTAGGAGTCAAATTCAACAGAAGTTTCCCCATATGATGGATGAAATTGATGCAATGGATACCATTGCATAATATGGGGGGAGGATTGATCCATATGGATATTAGTGGCTACCCACCTATTCCACTAATTCAAAATGGTTCCACATCTTGGTATTTTTTCTATAGTTTTTCGGGTCCCAAACTTCTAGGGCCATTTTGAGGCCCTAAACGATGTTTGTTTTTTACACGATAGCACTTAGTATGCAGCCTAAATTAGATATTGGGCCATTCACAATGTGTACTTCTAGACTAGACCTTTATGATGGGCTACCATGCGCCCCAAATAGATACAATATGCAAAAGTTATGCCCCAGGGAAGTTGATGTATCAACTAACCACATCAGGGCCCAAAAACCTTTTGTTGTTTCGTCTTATGAGGTTAGGGTTTTCGATGTTTAGGGTTTTCTCATTGATGATTTATGTTAAAAGGCCTTTTCAACATCTTTGTAGTCAACTTCTGGTGAATGAGCATAGTCGAAACATCTCTCTCTTCAGGGATAAGCTACCACCATTTTTAGTTTGTGTGCTTTGCATTTTATAGTCTTTTGTATTCCATTCATTAATAGAATTTGAGTTCAACTATATTACTATGTTTCTTTTAATATCTCTATGTGTTTCTTTGTTATATATTTTCCTTAATTTCTTTCTCAACATAATTTGGATTAGGTTAATATTTGAATGCTTTTATAATGTGAGCCATACCAGTCTTAAGGAATTGCAAAGGAATTGCAAGGCAAATGTCCGACTCTAGGTGGAGATAGGTATCGATAGAATGGGGGGAATTTGTAACATTGAATATAAGATAGCTTTGCCAAAGTGTGTGATATGATTAATAGGGTTATGAGTTTCATAAATAGAGAGAAGCATTGATTTAATGATGTTTCTGTATTATGTGTCAAATGATGGTTGAAATGGATGGTGGTAGATCCATGGAGTTAACCTGAAATAGGAGAGAATAAAGGAAAAACAAGATCTAACTTAAATTAAATTGATTGATACACAACTACCACTATATTACATGGGGCTCTAAAATTGTTGTTTCGTGTCGCTATAGCCCATTTTTCCATTGTTATTTTTTTTCTAGTGTGCATTAGAAGTTTGAGACACGATTTAATGTTGCATTTGCATCATATCTACAACACTGAAAACATTCAAAAATTTGTTTTTTTTTGTCTTGTGTTGTATTTCTGTCAATATATGTCATAGGTTCATTGTTTTGTATTCTTCTCACGCCACAATAATTTGTTGTGCATCATGAGTGTCATTTTTGCATCATGTTGCATTGAAATATTGTCTCATGCATAAATATATAGCATCATAATATTATATTTCATAAAAAAAACTATGTGTTGTGAAATTTTTATCGTATTTGCACACAATTCTGACACCATTCTTCCAAGGAGTCCCAACTGATGATTGACTTCTAGTTTTCAAAATCAGATGTAAGGAATCATAAGGTCACTATGAAAGGAATGATATAGAACAAGAGGTTGCAAACATGTATTTATTTATTTATGCAATCATACATCCTCCTTGAAACCCATCTCTTCTCTTGAAAGTTTAGGCTAATACACTGCACTAAAGAGGGAAAACCACCATTCAAGGTGCTCCTAGGTACCTAGTATTTCCATATACCACCTAGCCTAGATTCATGATAAATCAATCTTCTATATAAACTTAATTGATTTTGATGGGATTTATAAGATCTTGATAACACATACTTAATGACATGTCTAGGAATATGGACTTCATATTTCTTGCATTCACTCTTCTTGTCTTCACCATCCTTCTTCTCCCCGCCACCACCACCACCTTCTTCTCCCCCATTCTTTTTTCCACCATCCTTCTTGTCCCATTCCTAATTGTCTCCTTTCATCTTATATGGTATGATCTAATTCCTGGTATTTTTGTAAAGATATAATGGCTCATTTTTGGTATTAATGTAAGTATTAGTTCTTTAAGATGCCTTCACATGTATCATTTATTTTATAAGAACTTCAAAATATTTTATCCATATTTTGTTAGTTTTGGCCTCTTTAATGATAGAATCCAAGGCGAACATGTGGTCACAAGTGTGATTATTTACCCTAAAGCTTGTATGTCCTTTAGGTCTCAATATCTCGTTCTTTAACCATCTTGATATTTAGAGGTACAAAGTTGTGGAAAATATCTTCACTAAGATATCCTTGATCATAATTGTGTGATAGCTACTATGGTCATTCTTATATCCAACGTTATGGATGGGATGAATGATGTGGGAAATCCAAGGGGGTGGAAGTCTTTGGGAAATAATAAATTTGAAAAGTTCTACAACATGAACTGGCAAAAAATCATCACTTTCTTTGAAGAATTTGACTTGGATATTCTCTACATCTTGGGCCTTGTTGGAATTGAGTGTAAGGATGGCATGAGCAATCATGTGATCAAAGAAAAAGTGGTAGTGTATAAGTCTAAGATTTACTCGGATGTAATGTTGATTGGGTGGATTTTAAAGGTTTGAAGCATAGTCAAACAAAACAAAGAGACCTAAATTTTCACATATTGGTTTCTTAGGAAGGAAGACCCTCTATAAGAGCTCGAGGGTGAATTGACATTGACAGAAAATAACTATCTGTTTGTCCAATTGTTAGATCCTATTTTTCCTCCAAATAATGCTACTATATATTCTTCACATTTTATTATACTTTGTTAGTCTATGTGTCATGATGTTCATGGTTAATATTTGAATGATTTTATAGTGTGAGTCATACCATCCTTAAGGCATTGCAAGCGAAATTCCCAACTCTAAGGTGTGAGAGGTAAAGATGGAATAGAAAAATAATGTAATGTTGAGGATAATATGGCCTCGACGAAGCATGGAATATTCTCAATAGGTTCATGAGTGTCATAAATTAAGATAAGCCTTGATTTGAGGGTGTTTGTGTACTTTGCATCGAATGATGGTCAAAACAGTTGGTGGTAGATCTGTGGAGTTGAATTGAAATAGGGAGAAAAAAAAGGAGAATTGAGATCTAAATTAAATTAGTTTAAATGATAGGTATCATACATATAAAATAATAGGAGTGTTTTCACTTAATTGATATATAATAATATATCAAACATTTCTCTACATCTATTTGTAAATATTGAAGTATAATTTTTTTCCAAGAAAAAAGACTGCATATTTGATATTTCAAGGAGAAATAAAAATATACATCAAGTTGTATATAAATACAATCCACTTCTTATGTCCCAAGGCATAGTCTCTATCTATATCAAAAAGGGAGAAGTGTTGACTCCACATTAGTTCTAAAAAGTACCATACAACATCAACATAAAAAGTTTAAATTTAGGCTTTGTCCACATAGATATTGCAATCATCCATAAACAATATACTAGCTGACACTACTACAATATGGGGCTATAACTTCACTGATTTGTGTCCTTATAGTCATCAACCACCTTGTTTGATTTTTTTTTTCTATCACATGTCATGTTTTTGCATCGATTTTGCGTCATATTTGCATCATAATAACAACACTAAAAACATTAAAAAATGTGCTATTCTATTTTTGCATCATAATTGAGTCATGTTGCATCATCTTGGAATCTCTTTTGCATCATATGAATTGATTGTGTATCATTTTTGCATGGTTCAATGTTGAATTAGTGTCTTATTCATAGCCATGTAGTGTCATATTACCATTTCAATAAAGTCTATAATAAAAAGAAATATGTTTTATGAAATTGTTGTCATATTTGCACATAATTCAAATGTTACTCTTCTAGGGAGTTTGACTTGATAATTGACAAGAGTATAATATACAAAACATAATTTGAAGAATCATAAGGTAACAGTGAAGGGAATTGTAGAACCTGATATGAAAAATCATAAGGTCACTATGAAGTTGGGGGTGAGGAGAGAAAAATAATAACCTAGGGAAGGGAAGATTCAAAGGAAATAATAATACCACATATTGTATGATTTGATACAGTCAAATCCCCTCACACTTATTGTAGAAAGTATATTTATGTTGTGTTGCTACTCCATGAAAAAAATTTGCAACTGAGTAATTAGGACAAGATACATCATCCCTCTAACCCATGTTTTTTTTTTTCAAATTTCAAGCTAATACACTACATTGCAGAAGAAATACAATCACCATCCATGTTGTTTCTAAGTACCTAATGTTGTGATATACCACCTATTTTAGATTCATGCTAAAGAATTCTTCCCTATCAATGTATTTTGTTTTAATGGTCTTTATAAGACCTTCGTATCCTTAAACCACAACTTTTGAGTTCCCTAAAAATTTAAACCTAACTAGAACACATATATGCTAATAATATTGTAAGAGATTTACATTATAAAGAAGGCATTTGAGTTTTCATCACTAAAGAGTCATGGAGTATGAACATACTCAATGACATCTCTAGGAATACATACTTATTTTTCTTTCCTTCACCCTTCTTTTCCTCACCATCACTTTTTGATTCATCATCACCCTTCTTATCATTATCCTCTCCTCTCTTTTTATTTTCTCTACCATCCCTCACTACTACATATGGGGTCAAAATTGGACAAAACCTTACGACAATAAGGATAAAATTTATCATACCATCATAAATTACGACATAATTATTAAAATTTTAATCATTTTTTTCTAGGCACCCTGATGTACGTCGTACTTGCGACAAAATTTTACATCCATTGATCTTGCAATGAAAGTTTGTCGATCTACCGGTACACCTAGATAATGCCAACTACCTGTTTGAAAACGATTTAATGGTCATTGACTTGGTCAACTTTGACATAGTCAACGTTCTCAAAATACCAATGACGGTGAGTGATTTCGACTATTTTGTTATAGGTGTGATGGTTATAAAACATTTTTATGCTCATTGTTCATTGCATGAATTATTAGTCTTTTTCTATGTGCTACTTTCCTTAGATCCAATTCTTGATCCGCATAGCTCAAATTTTGTACTTTGAAGGTTACTATTTTTTACTATTTCTTTGTATCCTTTTAAATACCCACATTAGATGCCTAGTCCTTAGACCCCATTTTATTTCGAGACAAAAATTGTTACCTAGGAAATAGGTATGAACATATCTACTCAATTCCATTTAATTACTATATAATTTGTCTTGGTCTAGTTCTCTTTTATTGTTTGATTTTATTTCTTGCTTATAGTGAAGCTTTGGAAATTATGTGGTAAAAATGTATGGTTTTGATTTCTTGATTAATTGTTTACTGACATTATAAACCTTTAATAAATCCGTGACAACAATGGCTTAATTATCTAGTACATATGGGGTCAATATTCAATGACATATGTACCGTAAGAATATATTCGTATATTGTACAGATATTGCTTTGGTAGATTTTGTTGTAAATATAGGAAATCCTAATGCCAAGGATTACACCTGAAGAGAGTGAAAGGACACTTTCTAGGTTAAGGGAGACACTGGAGGAACGAGGTGACAAGACATTTTATTTCCTTTACAATCAATGTAGGGGATTGAATAGAAGAAGACTTGTAAGAAAAAAAATTGAAAGACATTGTTGAAGGCATGGGCATTGTGAAGGTGGGTAGACATATCGGCCCATGGTAAGTTAGTCATTATATATGTCTTTGTATTGATTGTATTTATAAAATTTTCTTTTGTTTTAATATTTATTATATACACTGATGTTATTGATTGTTTGTAATTATAAAGATAAATCCTCCTAGGTTTCTGTCATTGGATAAATATCTTCCTAGTAGTAGTAGAAATAATTTTGTACAAGATGTGGAAGATGGTATGGATACTGAATATCAATTCAATCCTATGGAAGAAGATGACACCAATAATATTGTTGAGCCGAATGATGGGACAAATATATTGATCCAAGACATATTTACTCTTATCAATGAGGAAAACTTTAATGATATTCATGATGTACCTCTTCTTGAGAAGGCACAACAACCCCTTTATGAAGGCTCAAGAACAAATATTCTCTCTGCTATAATTTTGTTGGTGAATTTGAATGTATTGAATGGTTTGTCAAACACTTGTCTCAGACAGATCATAAGGTACGTAAAATAGTTTGTCACATATTATATGTAAAGGTCATTTTTTTTTCTATATTTTTAGTGTCAATTAATGTATAAATTAAGGATGCAATATTTATGATTACTATTATTTACATTAACTAGTTATTTTTTATGTTGTAGATTGTTAGGTGAATTTTTCTTACCACCGTCAAATAATTTACCTCACACATGTATCGATAGTTGTGTGCCATTATGAAAGATATTGGAATGGAGTATCAGACTATTGATGCATGTCTGAATGATCATATTATATATTATGGACAATATACATCAGAAACAAAATGCTCCCAATGTCAAATTAGTAGATATCAAACCGATCAAGTAACTAAAAAGGTGCCTCACAAGGTTCTTTGTCATATTCCGATAATTCCACATTTGCAATGATTGTTCATGTGCCAAAGCATTGCATAGTTTATGGATTACCATACATGACACATAAGTGAAGATGGTGTTCTTCGAATTCCTGCAGATGGTTATGCATTTAGGAACATTGAAGAAAGTTTCCTGATTTTTAAAGAAGAACCTCGTAATGTTAGGCTTTCAGTTGTAGCTTATGGTGTCAATCCATATGGTGAGCTCAGTTCTATTTACTCAGTGTGGCCTATTTTTCTTATAAACAATAACCTTCCTCCTTGGATATCAATAAAGAGGGAGCACACAATGTTGGAAATGATTGTTCTAGGTATTTGCTTACAAAATTTGTTCCAATGTTGCATTTTGTTTGTCTTATTCGTAGCATAATTACTTATATATACATGGATTTTCCATGTAAGTATTCCATATAATTGAAATTGTTTTTTCCCTATTGGTCTAGAGATGTTATACATAGTGATGCCAACCCATAAATTTAGTATCTTGTTGAAAAGAGGCTCAATATATACATTCATATATTTCACTTGGTACTTACCTAAATGGGTGAATGTTGGCAATGTATACACACACACACACACACACACACACACACACACACACACACACACAAGGTAGTAATTATGTGTACTTTCACCCATTTAGGTAAGTACCAAGTGAAAGATATGACTGTATATCTTGAGCCTCTTTTCAACAAGCTACTAAAGTTATGGGATGGAATCACTATGTATGACATATCTAGACCAATAGGGAAAATGAAATTTCAATTCTATGGAATACTTACATGGAAAGTTCATGATGCCCCAAGGCTAACACATTTTTTTGGTATGTAACATACTATTGCACTTTAATAGTATATAATTTTATGAAAATAGGATGCATGCTTCTTAAATATTAATTCCTTGTTATATAAATAACATTGACATTAATCCATATCTTGTAGGTCTTCAAAAAAAGGGTAAATATACATGTCCTGTTTGTGGTCCTAGGATGAAATCTCGTCATTCAAGAAGTCTAATAAATGAGGTGATTTATGAGTATAGTCACTTCCTCCCTAAGAACCATAGGTATCAAACTACATAAAAAAAATATTTTCAATTTAAAAGAAGAGACTAGAATAAAACCACTAAGAATGACACCTCACATATGGAAGTTGGAATATAATAGAAATTGTTAAGGTAAGCAATTAGTATTGGACACACCTACCACACTTAGAGGGGGGGTGAATGAGTGTGGGGATCTTTCTCCCAAAACTTCCCTCTTGCACAAAACTCATCAATTAGCATTCAACATTTATTCATTACCCATTGCTGTCATTTATAACCAATTAGATGTAGGCACATATCAACAAAATATATCAACAATATATCATCAACAAGTCATCATCATAATGAACACAAAGAACACAAGATGTATGTACAATTTTCTTTTTATTACAGAATACAATCCTTGGGGTTTATCAACAACAACTGAATAGAGTACAACTCTACAAGAGCACCAGCTCTATATGCAAGACTTGACTTACATTTTTAGCACCAACTGAGATGAGGCAACAATCCTCAACAAATATCAATCTGTCAACAGGTATGCGACCTGTCAGTAGTGTAGCCCGCGTGTGCACATGCTCTGGTTCACTACAGCCCGCGTGTGAATGCGGCCAGTGTATAATGTGACAAGTGTATGCTCTTGAGCAACTAGGGTTTTTCTTTTCTTCACATGCTCAGATCCTCTGCAACCTGCAATCACTTTCTCTTCTGTCTTCCACTGTCCAAACTGAACCACATCTAGTCACAACACATCCAATCTCTCCAATATCTTTCTCAAGCTCCACAACAAATCAATATGAATGTTATCTCAATCATGTATAAATAACTAGTATACCATAGCAATCATGTCACTACTAAATCACAAGAGTGTTGCTCACTTGTTAAGCCCTAATATTGGCTCATTACCCCTTAATTGGGGCATATTATATTAGTAATGTTATTTTATTTATGTCGGATTTAGGCCATTAGTTGTAATTATACCTCCTAGTCTCCTATATATACCAAGGAGACATTTTCA
>ML798180.1:727560-742122 GCA_009831015.1 Picea engelmannii
TCTCCTATATATACCAAGGAGACATTTTCATTTTGAATCATCTTGTACTTGAACATTTAAGTGGGGTAAAAGGAGGTTGCCCCCTCGAAGAGGCTTATTATCTGAAATTATCACTTTTTCAAGGCGTTGAGTACTTTTTCTGAAGTTTTTCTATGCTATATTTGTTAACACTCCAGGAAACTCTCCTAGGCTGTAAGTCAGAGATGCCTGGTAACTCAATCTTTTTAGGAACTATTTTCTCAATAATGTGTTTTGGGGTTTTGGATCAAGATGAATGTTTGAAACTATGAGTTATATTCTCAATACAGTCTCAAATATAATCATGCAACACAAGGCTTTCAAGAGGCATTGTCAGATAGGTTTTGAATAACAGGTGGATGAGAAAACTAATCAATCAACCAGAACATATATAAAACCATAGATATATGATGGGTCAACAAACTAGCCAAGGATGCTTGTGATTCTTGCTTAATAACCAAAAGTAAGATGAAAGTTACCAGGGTCATTAAACAGAGACAAAAGAATTAATTCCACTCATAAGCATAGAGACAGATGAAAGAAAGTCTGATAGTAACAAAGAAAGAAGCTTGCTGGCTGATATATTAAAGAAATTGTCTTGTTACAAAACAGTAGCATCTAGAACTCAAAATCCAACCCTTATTCCTCAAATGTTCCTGGCTTTATAGCCTTTACATACAGTTTCCAGATCCTAGAAAACTGGATCTGCTATACTAAAAATAGAAAGTCACATTATGTTTACAAAAAGATAGGGATAAACCCCAAAAGGAGGATAATCTCTATGAGCTGGTCCTTAAGATGTGTTGAATGTTGATGATGTGAAGATTAGCCTTCCAAGGCTTCTTCGAACTGTTCTTCTAAAGATAAATTCGAGCTGATGATGTGTGGCCAAAACCCCCTAAAATTTTGCCTATGAAAAGATGCCAAATGTGATTAAAACTATTCTTCTTACCTTATCCCTTATACATAGTCTTTAAGTATGACTTGATAATTCAATATCTGACTATTCGAAGAAGTTTCGTCTCATTCTGATTCAAAAATTTCTGATCTGGGCGAAATTTCAAGCATTCTGGTTGTGACAGGCTTTCGGTGGTTAACCTAGAAAGTTGCTGATTGAATTATCTACCGAAAGCCCTGTTTTCGGTGGTTAATGAACAGTAATTTTGTTCGCCTAAACCACTGAAAGAACAGATTGAACATTTATCATTTGCTACTAAGAATAAGGATCTGGAATTTGGATGGATCTTTGACTGATAATTATTCTACCAAATGTTCAGGCTTCACCCCTCAAGTTGAAAGATGTTGCGATTATCTTTGCTTGTTGATTCTACTCCAACATCAATTCAATGTATCTTCACCAGAGATATAACTTATAGATACTTCACAGTTACTATCTTCATGATTCCTCTAAAACTAGATTTGATTGACTAATGAGCCAATTGCTCTGCCACCTATAAGCTTTGATTGCCATCTCATCCCCAATCACCTTCAAAACCTGTAACTGCCAGGGAATGATATCAAAGGTGTTCTCAAATGCAAAAAGAATGTTGCTTAAAAATCTAGGATGCGCTTGATCTTCTTAAGATTTTGTAGTTACCAGGTACTCTGCCTCATGTAGATACGAATTCCTCCTTTCTAGCAATAATCCTGTTTGCCTACCAACTGCATCAATTTCATCCACGAACACAATGCTAAGGGTATTTTCTTTGGCTTCAAATCTAGTATTTTGACTACATGCTATTTCAAAATGTGCTGGAGCTTGGAGTCCAATATCTTTATCATTGGATGAATAGAAGATAAAAAAAATGTAGCAGATCAGTTAATCACCCCATTTTTTGGTGTCCCATCTGGATTGCCATCCAAATTTGGAGGAGCTTTATTATCCTATTTAGATAAACAGTGAGAAGCTTTTTCCACTTCTTTGTTCCAATTTGTTTTGTAAGTGATTATCAGCAAAATTATAGTTTGTAAACATGTCCCTCCTAACATTCCTGACCAAATTCCCTTGACACTGAAGTCAAATTTGAAACCCAATAGGCAACTTAAAGGTATCCCAATAACATAGTAACAACCCACATTAATATAAGCCACGAGAGATTGCTATCCACAACCAACAACAACACCTGAAAGTACTGGTTGTACACCATTGAGAATAATAGAGAAAGCTAAGAAAGGAGAAAGTTTTGCCACTGCATCTGCTACTTCTGTCCCTTCTGTGAATGCATAACTCATGACGTTTCGTAGCAAAATAACAACAATGCCAAATATCACTGAAATTAGGAAGGACATCAGAGTCATAATTTTCACTGAAAAAGATGCTTCTCTAGGGTTCCTAGCACCAAGCTCGTTGATTACTCTAACACTGGCCGATCTTGGGAAATTAATGATATATAAGAACTGGGCAATGACGACAATCCACCACAACAAGCTCAGCACAAACGCCGCCCTGAAGATTCCGAACCCCAGCTTGTACACGGCCAATGGATACTCTCATGTACAAAGGTTCGCGACCCAGCACAACAGCATTGACCCTAATTGAAAAATATCACAAAGTGTGCAAGCTCCACGGCCTGATCAACATCCGTATCTTCAATTTATAAATCAATATTGCAGCTCCTTTTCAAACCAATACGCATTGCTATAGACCAGAAAAACTTCTTCCTTGAATAGCCATAAGAAAACATCTGACAGATCTTTCCTTACATCTGTCAACTACTGAAAAGACGAGCTATCTTCATCCTTAGGGCACCTATGCATCGATCTGTTCGTAGATTTTCCTTGTGGCCTGATACCTAGCCTTCGGGAAATGTGTGCAACCATTCTCCTTTATTAATGAGATCAAGAGCCTCCCTCATATCTGTCTGGTAAATACCAGCACCGCTTGTAATGGGGATGCATTTGCCGAGTTGAAAGAAGTATGTGGACAGAGAGGTCAATAAGGGGCTATAAGTGAAACTCGATATTTGTACTTGACTTTGACTTGAGCCTGTGCTGGCTTGTGAATTTAGGAAAAGGATTAAATAAAGATTTATTTAATTTTGAAAATATGAGAAAACTTACAAATGAAGTTTTTTTTAGGAAAACTAATAAAAAATCCATTTTTGGTTTTGCAGGTCAGAAGATAGATCAGAGATCATAGGAGTTTGTACAAAATTTGTGAATAAGACTCATCATGATTCAGTGATAAATTCGGAAGTTATGACCTAAGACAAATGACTGACGATTTTGACAATTTAGACACGAAAAGACGTTTTCAAATTTAGGGGAAAATTTGAGTGCTAACAATATTGATATTTGGTTCTTAACATATGGTATCAGAGCTCAAGGTCTTGGGGTTTCGCTGCTACATCTGAGACACCGTGGAATTTTTGCTATAACTTTTTTTCTACAATGTTTCAGAAGGAACATATTGGAGGATATTTAGTAGACGGATCAAGGTACATTGGGTTCAAAATTCAGCTCCTGAGGCCTTATACTTTTAGATATACAACTTGTACAAGATAGGGTTCTGGAATCATCCTGAAATGAGTCATTGCGGTATTTTTGCCATAAAATTTTTTCTGTAATGTTTCAGACCCTGACCTCCAGAGGATATTTACAAAAATTAGTAAGGTATCTATGGTAAAAAGTTCAGCTTTTGGGTCATCTTGAATTTGAATATACACCCTGTGTAAGATAGGGTATCTCACTAGTCCTATTGACTAGTCTCAAGAAGGTGTTCCAGGTAAAACAATCATAACCTCTTCCTAGAGTATCCAAATTGAATGGGACTGGTTTCATTGGATCGTGGATAGTTTGTAGTATTTTTGGTACAAGTTTCAGAATTTTATATCAATTATTGTGTGCAGGGCACGCTATACAAGTGAGATCTCTTGGAAAGGCAAAAAATCGGCAAGTTGTGGGGAAGTTACCATAAATTCCACTTGGCACATCCAATTTTGATCAGACCTATGGCATTGCAGAGAAGAAATATTAGAGAACTACATAAAATAAAGTTTCATACCCATAAGGGCTGAAACTTGGGAGATACAATAGAAGAAATATTGTCTAGCAGAACCACCTCAAAATCAAGGTTCAAAAAGTGATACTTGGCCAACATGCCACCAAAAAAGGGAACTTCTATGCCAAATAAGCCTCCAGAAAATCCTACTTGGACTCTTGATGAAGGTGAAGAAATGCGTAGGGACATAAATGAACTACAAAATAAGATGGATTCAATGGAAGATAAGTTGGATACTAAGATGGATTCAATAGAAGCTAAGTTGGATACTAAGATGGATGGTTTAAAAGGGGAGATCATGGAAGTATTGAAAAATTTCGTACCAGAGAAGACACCTGAAAGTGAAAATGCATCCCATGAAATTCATGATGAGGACACAAGGAAGGTGAATCAGGAATGGAGAAACTCTAACTTTGGTTTGAAGACCAACCATGTTCCTAAGATTGATATGAGGAAGTTTGATGGCAAGGACCCTGTAACATCCCGCTCTGGTGCACTGAGAAAACTTATTCTTTGAGGACAATTGCTCGCAAGTGATCTAGACTTTTATGATGTTAAAAAATTTATCCTTGATTATGACGCGTTATGATAGATGACATGATGTTTTGCTGCTTTGACGTAGACATGTGCTATTGACTCGGTTTTATTGAGTGTGTAGGGTTTTGGACCTTGAGGATGCAGAGGCATTGGTGGAACCCCTTGGACTCCGGATTGAGTCAGGGAGTGTGTTATTTGGGTTGATTTATTTACTATGATATTTCATTGATTTGATGATATGATGTTGACATGTTCTGACACCATTGTTGATGATGCAGGCTAACGATAGCTTGCCGACCAGACTCACATATGGAGTAAAGAGGCCACACATGATTTCCAGAGAGGTTGAGGGAGAGGTGTGGACAACAGCCCTACCACAGCCTACTAGCACTCCCGCCGTGGCTCGAACTGTAGGTTAACGATTACCTAGTTCGAGAGGATCCACGATGACGTGAGGGAAGACTGCGACAATTGCTCACGATGATTCTAAGGGGCGTGCAATAAGGCGGGGGCCTTATTCCTTAGAGCCCTTAGTATCCAACAAGTTCACCTGGCGGAGTGTTGACTCCAGGGGTTATAGATGTCTACCAATCAGTCAAGTTGGTGAGTGGCACCCTTGGAGCACGTGGTGCATCTTGAAGGGCACGTCACGCGAAAGAAACACAAGTTGGAGAGTGGCACCCTTGGAGCACGTGGTGCATCCTGAAGGGCACGTCGCGCAAAAGAAACATAAGTTGGCGAGTGGCACCCTTAGAGCATGTGGTGTGTCCTGAAGGGCACATCGTGTTGATATTGATGAAGGAACAAGCCTAGATGGCCCTAAGACATTTAACACATTAAGAAATTCTTAAGCTACTTCCCTAATTAAATGTCGCCTAGTTCAGAATCTAAGTCCTAAGTCTAAAACTCCTCAGGGTAAAATTTTGTCTAACCTTAAGAACAAACCCTATAAAAATAAAAATAAAAATTTAAACAAAAAAAAACCCTTAGGTAATAGTTTTAGTCTTCATAAATTTTTGGGGTAAAATGAAGAGAGTAATAATCAAATTAAAAATCCGTGGTTTTAAATTGTAAAGAAGAAACAAATTATTTAACTTGTGGAAGTATAAAAAGATTTTAAATTAATAATAAAGGGAAAAGAGTAAATAGCGCAACTGCCATTTTGGATCTAATTAAAAGGGGAAAGAAGGGGATAATAAAAATTAGGAAACTAAGGATTGGAGGAAACATAATAAAGGAAAGTTGGGAACTTATGGTAAAAAGCGAGGTCAACATAGTAAGGAATCTGCAATTAAGAACCTTCTAATTTGAGCTAATTTAGTAACTTCATTTTTAGGGAAATTATTTAAAGCATGTAAGTGGATCTAGGAACACCTAGGAGGAAATTTAGGAGCAACTCTAGGTGGGTGAGGGAAATGAGTAAATTAATAATTTAAAGAAAATAATTATTGGAGGAAAGAAGGGGACGGACGACACTTGTGCGAAGGAGAATATTTAGAATATTTTTATTTTTAATTTAAAAGTGATTTAGGGAAAGTGTGAGGTTTGGACAACTCTATAAAAGAAAGGGAAGATGAGGAAGAAAGGGATCAACCGTTAGTGTAACGTTACACTGCCGGAATTGTGACTTGACTGATTACTTGTGGAGAGTTGGGATTTTCCAGCTTGGATAGGAGTGGTAGCTCGGCCTTGCGAGGCGAGCTGGGAAGCTAGACGGACCATCGGGATTGTGTGTGGCCCCTTTGTGGCTCGGGGGGCTAAGGGGGAAGCAGAGTAACCCTAGCGATTGGCTGGGAGGTACCGGTGTAGTCTCTATGGTCGGCGAGCGGGAGCGGCGCAGAGCAGGAGTGGCACGGAGCGCGGGGTCATCATTCGAGGCAGGAGTTAAGGAAACTGTATGTTTTTCATTTGCATGATAGAAGGTATTAGGACCTTAGCCCTCTCTTATTGTTATCATCATTTTTGTATTGGCATTGTGAGATGAAAAATACTTAACTTCAAACAACTTGGGTTCTTATTGGATTAATTGGTTTCTTGCCTTGCTCTTCGACGATTGTAATTGTGGGACAATTATAAAAATATTACTTCTTACTCTGCTGTTGCATGTCGGTATTAGATAAAAGAATTTTATGATCTCGGCATTGCCGACCTTCCTTGGATCTATGCGATCTCCCGCTATGCCTTGCATTTGTTGTCTGTGTTTTTACACTGCCATGGGCGTTTTTACATTTCTGTGGGTGTATTTTCATTTTTGTGGGTGTTTAAATATCCCAGTGGGCGTTTTTACCTTCGCCGTGGGCGTTTTCACATTGCCGTGGGCGTTTTTACACTTCTGTGGGTGTATTTACATTTCTGTGGGCGTTTAAATATCCCAGTGGGCGTTTTTACCTTTGCCGTGGGCGTTTTTACATTGCTGTGGGCGTTTATAAACTTCTGTGGGCATTTTTCTATTACTGTGGGCGTTTGTATATCACTGTGGGCATTTTCGTTTTTGTAAATTTAGATTTGAGAATTCGTTCTGACAATAGATGTATGGGCATTTCGTTTTTGTAAATTAGATTTGAGAATTCGTTCTGGCAATAGTTGTATGGGCAATTTCGTTTTGTAAATTTAGATCTGAGAACTCGTTCTGGCAATAGATGTATGGGCATTTCGTTTTTGTAAATTTAGATCTGAGAATTTGTTCCGGAAACAGTTGTTGGACATGATAGCTCTTGATGTTTTAATCAGCTATTAACCTCAGGACAACGCACTATCCTAGTGACACCTTATTTAATAAATTATTTGTTTCCAGTTAGAGACGAAATTTATATATTAAACCATTAATCTAGAGACACCCTATCCCCCGTAAAAGCTTAATGGGTTGTATTCTAAACCGGAAGTAGGAAAGTATTGATCATGTTTTAAGTGCTGGTTGAGATTGGATTATTTCGAATTAATTGAATGCATTCAATTTTGGCATAATGGGCAATCGACTTTATTGTTAAGAGCAACCTCCCTTTTCAGTATTTTTTTCTGAATTAGCAATCTACCTTATCTTAGTAAAACCAATCTACTGTTTAGTAAATGTTTCATGGCAGCAACAATTTTATTTCTTTAGTATTTAGAAAAATGGCAATTGACTTATTTAATAAGAGCAACCTCCCTTGTCAGTAATGTTTTCTGAATTAGCAATTCAATTATTTGGGTTAATGATAGCAATCTACTTTATTTAATAAAGGCAATCTGCCTTGTATTAGTTAACTTTTCATAAACAACAACTACTTTATATTAGTTAGTATGTATTAATAGCAAGCTACTTTATTGGGCTGATGTTTCAATTAATGTTAATAGCTAGTAGATGAGAACATGGTTAAATTAGAACTGCCCAATTTGAAGGTGTAATGACTACAGTGGAGTGGTGAATATTGACTATTGCAGTTTCCGGACTTGCTTATTGATCTATGATTGAGAATGCATTATTAATCGCTTGCGATAAGGGTCTTGTGATCGCTTAATTGTACATTTAATGGCAACATTCTAGTTGATATAGATGCTATGGTCATCAAGAGTAATGACTAATTGGAAGGAACGTTGGATTAAGGATGGGTTGCATTTAACCTTGCTAAAACTGGTTGCATTTAGTGTCCAATTGCTAATGGCTCTCTTTTTTTTAATTTTAGCCAAACTAGTTAGCCTACAGTTCATGTTACTTACATGTTAACCTTGGCAAAGTTCCGACTGGCTTATTGATTTATATTTAGTGTTGTTTGAGATGGCACCTTATGGCCTTATGGATGCAATACCGATGGTTTTAGTTATCGCTACTTGAGCAGTGGTTGGTATGTAGTGGATGATTGACATAGATTTAGTTTTTACTCATTGAGGATTTATGTAGTAGATGGTGGATCTAGATATTTAGTTTTTATATAGTTATTTCTAATGATGTCTTAAACTTACTTATTCTCGCGCCCATGATTATTTAAGAATTGAATGACATGTTGGCTGATGAATGAGACTTGCGCGCAATGGAAGAATCATGTAATGTAATGCTTCATGTTAAATGCTACGGTAATGATTTCTTTTTATTATTAATTCATTGGCAAGGTTATGGTAATATAAATGTAATGTTGATTTATTTTATGGTAAAGTTATTGTAACTTCATTGCATTGGTAGCATACAAGAAGTAATGTGATTGGTGATTGATGTTTTAGTTGCAAGGTTTTTATAACATAAGATGTGAGGTTGTTAAGATAATGTTATTGTAATTTTATGGTATATGTAACATATAGGATGTATTGAGATTGTTAATTAATTTCAGGGTTAGTACTATAATTGGAATTGTCCAAACTCACAGTTGTATGATATCAGACTCTTCGATTTGATAAAGCTAGTCGATCTGTATATAAGTCTTTGTGTGTGAATTACTTTTGTGTAAAGAATCCAATGCCGTATCAAGAGTCTCGGGCCCTTTAAAGGCAGGGTTTGCACTCTTGTGACACACCTCTAAGTTCGTATCAGTAGTCTCGGGCTCTTTAAAGGCAGAGTTCCCACCACTATGACCTCCTGACAAAGATTACTAGTCTCTGCCTGAGCAGTCAGCTAGGAGCCTATCTGACATTCTCTCTCTCCGGAGCAGAGAACTAAGATTAAACGCCCTACTTTCCTGTGCAGAAATAGTAAAATCTACTACTATGGATTCTTCCATCGGTGTTCGTACTGTACATAACACAATATGTCATTTAATGCTTGCAGTTACTTGTTGTGCGCCTTATGTCTATGGTTGTTTAATGCTTGCAGTTACTTGTTGTGTGCCTTATGTCTATGGTTGTTTAATGCTTGCAGTTACTTGTTGTGCGCCTTATGTCTTCTTGTTGTGATCATCGTGGTTGCGTCTTGTTATTCGTCGGGTCGCGACGTAGAGTCAAGTGTGTCTGTTCCTTTTTACACGCGCGCACACACCTTAAACAATTTTTTTTTTTTTGCACCTGTTAAAGAGTTGTTGTTGTAACGAGGAGGATGTCACATATGGTATCAGAGCGGGTTCGACCCGCGACTTGGGATTCGCTACGGCTTTCGTTGGCATGATTAGATTTTATTATACTGTTGCTGATCGAGTTGATTGTGTGCGTGCAGCTAATCATGGTTAGAGGACACCGTGGAGGCAGACAACGGGGTGCTAGGGGAGGAGGCGTGACGCCTGCAGTAGCATCCACTCCTGAGGGGTCTAACCCCCAGGGAGGCAAGCAGGTTCTTGGACAGTAGCAGATAGTAGTTGTCGATGTTGTTGGGATGATGAGATCTCTTCAGTGCATGTCTGAGGCACTGATCAACTGATTGGACAGAGACAAGGCTAGGGTGCCGTCACCCGCTGAGGTTCCACCGGGCGCACCGACCGTTATAGGTAGCATTCACCGTGAACTCGAGAAGGTTAAATTTCCCGAGTTCTTTGGTGCCCCGGATGGTGCCGCCGCTAAGGCATGGTTGGAGAATATGGCGATGTGCTTCACACTTCGCGATTATACCTCCAACATGAAGGTCCGCATGGAGGTCTTTCAACTAAAGGGGAGCGCTCTTCTATGGTGGAAGACGCTCCTGCTGCAGCTGAACATGGTCCTTGAAGACGTGTCATGGGAACTGTTCAAGGAACGGTTCCAAGAGAGGTACCTTTCAGAGGAATTCATTGAGCGTCAGCTCAATGAGTTCAATGCATTACGACAGGGAGGTCGTACGGTGCCCGAGTACGAGGCACGTTTTATGGAGCTGCTCCGGTATGCTCCGCACCTTAACACTGAGAAGCTCAAGGTCAACAGGTTCATGCTTGGCCTTAACGGTAGCCTGTGTGCAAAGGTTAGGATCTTGATGCCTCAAACCTTGCATGACGCTGTCCAAAAGGTCCTCATAGCAGAGGAGGAGCTTATCAGTGGGGGTCAGACCAGGACTCCAGCGAGACCAGCAGGGCAGGGTTCATCTGGTACACCGCAGCATCAGACACCAGCGAGACATATGTCGGGATATCATGGCTTCCAGAGAGGATCCACTTTCACTACACCCCAATGACTGCTGCCTCAGCAGCGGGCACCTTATCGGGGACCACAACATTAGTAGCAGCGTTGCCCGTAGCAGCAACAGTTTAGGCCTGTTCAGCAGAATAGACCTGGGTTCTAGGTTGGTGGGCCGTCATCTTCTACTTTGGGTACCAGGACTACTGGGCCGAAGAAGGGGTGTTGGACGTGTGGGGAGCCACACTAACAGCGTGACTGTCCTGTGGAGAGGACCAGAGTGTCCGGATTAGCCGGACCCACTACCGTGGGAGATATCGGCAAGGCCCATCGGATTCATGCAGTGGTGAATAACCGCCAGACAGAGCACCAGTCAACTGTGCTCAAGACGACATGTATTGTCGCTGACCAAACCCTTAGTATTTTGGTAGATCCAGGTGCTACTGAGAGTTTCATTTCTGGTGCAGCACTAAAAAGGATTAAGTTAAAGGCAGTCAAACAAGACGAGTTTAGCTTCGTAGAGATGGCTTCAGGAGCCAAACAGAAGGTTGGAGGAAAGGTTATGGGCTGTGCCCTTAACCCGGGAGAGTTTGTCATGAGGGTCAACTTGTATGTCACGATCTTAGGATCTTATGACGTCGTGATTGGTATGGATTGATTGGAATTGCATGAGGCGATACTCAACTGTAAGATGAAACAATTGAGCTTGGTCGATGATGAAGGACAGAGACGTGTGATTGTAGGATGGAACCAGGGAGTATCCCTGAGGTTCGTCTCTTCCTTACAGTTACGAAAGAGTATGTGCAAGGGGTGCAAGCTTTATGCGATCCTCGCGCTAAATGAAAAGGGAGCAGCGAAAGGTCTAGAACACCTTCCGGTGGTGAAGGAGTTTGAGGACGTATTTCCAGAGGAGTTGCCTGAGATGCCACCAGAAAGGGAACTGGAGTTTACCATAGACTTGAAACCAGGGACCGAACTGATAGCAAGAACGCCTTATCGGATGTCGATCTCAGAGTTGCAAGAGCTAAAAATGAAACTGAAGGAGTTGTTGGACCTGGGACTGATACGCCCTAGTGTGTCACCGTGGGGTGCACCAGTTATTTTCATATGAAAGAAGGATGGATCATGGAGGCTTTGCATTGACTACCGTCAACTGAAAAAGGCTACGATCAAGAATCAATATCCCTTACCAAGAATTGATGATCTGTTCGATCAAATGAAGGGTGCGATGGTGTTCTCCAAGATTGATTTGCAATCAGGGTATCACCAGTTACGAATCAAGGAGGATGACGTCCCTAAGACCGCCTTTAAAATGAGATTTGGACATTACGAGTTTATTGTTTTACCGTTTGGACTAACAAATGCCCCAGGGGTATTCATGAGTTTGATGAATAGGGTGTTCCATGAGTACTTGGACAAGTTCGTCCAAGTATTCATTGACGATATCTTGATCTACTCTCGGACGACGGAGGAGCATGACAAGCACTTGCGCTTGGTACTACAGTGTCTACGAGAGCACAAATTGTATGGGAAGTTGTCCAAATGTTCTTTTTATCAATCGAGGATTCACTACTTAGGGCATGTCATCTCCAGCAAAGGTATCGCTGTGGATCTAGCCAAGGTTGAGGCTATTATGGAATGGCCTGCACTGACGAATGTCACAGAAGTGTGTATTTTTATGGGTTTAGAAGGATACTATCGACAGTTTGTCGAGGGATTTTCGAAGATAGCAAATCCAATCACGGAATTGCAGAAGAAAAACAAGAAGTTTGTTTGGACCGAGAAATGCATGGAATCATTTCGAAGGCTTAAAGAGTTGTTGACCACAGCGCCGATACTAAAGGTCCCTGACATGGACGCAGACTTCTTGGTATGCACTAATGCATTCAAGGAAGGTTTAGGCAGAGTCTTGATGCAAGACGGACGAGTGATTGCTTACATATAAAGGAAGTTGAGAAGGCATGAGGAGAACTATGCGACACACGATTTGGAGTTATTAGCCATCATATATGCCTTGAAGGTTTGGAGACACTACCTTGTTGGATGAAAATTTGAATTAAGGACTGATCATTGTGGACTGCAACACATTTTTACGCAAAGCGACCTGAACGCGCGACAACGACGTTGGTCGGAATTGCTTAGCAAGTATGACTTTGAGATTACTTACATAAAGGGAACAGTGAACCAAGTGGCTGATGCTTTGAGTCAGAGACCACACATCTTCTCGGTGTTGCCTCTTCAGACGAACTTACGTGAGAAAATTCTCACTTTACAGCGTGACGACGAATGGTACATAGAGGTCGAGGGTTTTTTCAGACAAAACACAATGATGGTACCACGATATGAGGGATTTTCTTTTGATAGCGATGGGTTATTGAGGTTTAGAGGTCAGATTTACGTACCGCCAAACGATGAGTTGAGGATGTTGATCCTGAGCGAGGCTCATAGAGCAGTTTACATGGATCACCCAGGAATCACGAAGATGAGGGTAGACCTTAAACCCTTATTCTTCTGGAAGGGAATGAAGGCCGACATAGTCAACTTTGTGGCTAGATGTCTAGAGTGTCAGCAGGTAAAGGTTGAACATAGACACCCGGCAGGATTACTTCAACCACATGCCATTCCAGAATCGAAATGGAAAGTTATTTCGATGGATTTTATTGTTGGATTTCCACTAACGGCAAGGAGACACGACTCGATTTTTGTAGTAGTAGACACTCTGATGAAGAGTTCTCACTTTATTCCTGTGCGTACGACGTATCAGACACCTGACATAGCGAGAGTTTTCATCAATGAGATTGTGAGGCTGCATGGCGTGCCTAAGAAGGTTATATCTGATCGAGGATCGGTGTTTACTGGACGATTTTGGATGAGTTTCCAAGAGGCCTTGGGAACCCAACTTAATTTTAGTACTGCGTATCACCCAGAGACTGACGGACAGACCGAACGAACGAACCAAACCTTGGAAGACATGTTGCGCATGTACGTGATGGACCAACAAAAGCGTTGGGAGGAATTCTTGCCTCTAGTAGAGTTCGCTTACAACAACAGTTACCAGAGCACCATTAAGATGACACCTTTTGAGTTTATTTATGGGCGACCGTGTCGGACGCCCTTGAGTTGGGATAGGCTTGAGGATAGGGTCCTGGTGGGACTAGAAGTGATCCAAGAAATGGAAGAGCAAATGCAAACCATAAGACAAAGGATTAAAGAAGCACAGGATCGACAGAAGAGTTATGTCGATGCACACCGAGTCGACCGTAGTTACGAGGTCGGTGATTGAGTCTTCTTGTGGGTTAAACCGCATAAGAGTTCGATCAAGTTTGGAAAGGGAGCTAAACTCTCTCCTAGGTTCGTGGGACCTTTCGAGATTGTGGAGAGAAAGGGGCCCGTGGCCTATTGACTAGCCTTGCTTGATTTTTTGAGGTGTATGCACGATGTTTTTCATGTATCTGTTTTGAGACATTATATTAGTGATCCTACACACATGATTGACATGAGTTCCTTGCAGGTATTGGACGAGGGGGCGCTCACGGCTGAGCCGGTCCGCATCTTAGATCATCACGTTCAACAGTTACGACGTCGAATGGTAGATCAGGTCAAGGTCCAGTGGGACAGTTATAGTCCGCACTCAGTGACCTAGGAGGACGCATATGATATGCGCCAACAGTTCCCATTTTTTTTTGATAGATAGACTTATGATACCGTGGTACTTTTATTTCGGCATTGATACTGAGAAACTTCGGGATGAAGTTTAGACCAAGAGGGGGTGTATGTAACATCCCGCTCTGGCACACTGAGAAAACTTATTCTTTGAGGACACTTGCTCTCAAGTGATCTAGACTTTTATGATGTTAAAACATTTATCCTTGAGTATGATGTGTTATGATAGATGACATGATGTTTTACTGCTTTGACGTAGATAGGTGCTATTGACTCAGTTTTATTGAGTGTGCAGGGTTTTGGACCTTGAGGATGCAGAGGCATCGGTGGAACCCCTTGGACTCCGGATTGAGTCAGGGAGT
>ML798180.1:779252-799619 GCA_009831015.1 Picea engelmannii
GGGTTCCCAAAGGCGAACCTCATGTTGAATGTTATCCTTTAAAGTTCCTATGAATACATCAATCAAGTGCTCATCTGGAATATCTATTACCTTTATATTCAATCTTTGGAAGTTCTCAGTGTGCTCTGTAACTGAACCCTTTTGCTTGAGATTTATCAATTGGCTAAAGAAGGTATTGCTCCTTGTATCCTCATAGTGTGTTATCATTTCTTCCATGAAAATTGTCCAAGTGACAAGTGATTTTCGAGAACAAAGCCATCGATACCATACAAATTGATTGGCTTCTAAATATAAAGAAGCAATTCGTACCTTTTTTTTATGTGGCACATTACGTAGATCAAAGAATTGCTCGATCTGAAGTATCCATGTGATTGGGTCCTTGCCATCAAAATTCCTCATGTCGATCTTAGGAACGTGGTTGGTATTCAACCCAAAGTTGTAATTTCTCCATTCTTGATTCACCTTCCTTGTGTCCTCATCATGAATTTCATGGGATACATTTTCACTTTCAGGTGTCCTCTCTATTATGAAAATTTTCAATCCCTTCCATGATCTCCCCTTTTACCCTCCATCAGCTCTTGTAGTTCATCTTTTGTTATTGTCTTCTTTTGTAAATCATTTATGTCCCTATCCATTTCTTCAACTTCATCAAGAGTCCATGTAGGATTATCTGGAGGCTTATTTGGTGTAGAAGTTCCCTTTTTGGGTGGCATGTTGGCCAAGTATCACTTTTGAACCTTGATTTTGAGGTGGTTTTGCTAGACAATATTTCTTCTACTGTATCTCCAAAGTTTCGGCCCTTCTAGGTATGAAACTTTATTTTTTGTAATTCTCTGCTATTTCTTCTCTACAATGCCACAGGTCTGATCAAAATTGGATGTGCCAAGTGGAATTTACGGTAACTTCCCCACATCTTGCTGATTTTTGGACTTTCCGGGAGATGTCACTTGTATAGCATGCCCCACACAATATAATTGAAATAAAATTATGAAACTCATACCAGAAATACTAGAGACTATCCACTATCCAATGCAACTAGTCTCACTCAATTTGGATACTCTATGAAGAAGTTACTTTTGTTTTACCTGGAACACCTTCTTGAGACTAGTCAATAGGACTAGTCAGATACCTTATCTTCCATAGGGTGTATCTACAAATGTAAGACGACCCAGAAGCTGAAATTTTTGCCTCAAATACCTTACTAATTTATGTGAATATCCTCTGGAGTTCAGTGCCTGAAATGTTACATAAACATTTTTATAGCGAAAATTACGCAATGTCTCAGTTCATGATGATTCCAAAACCCTATCTTGCACAGGCTGTATCTATGAAATTATAAGTCCTCGGGAGATGAAATTTTAACCCAACGTACCTTGATCCATCTACTAAATATCCTCCAATCCGTTCCTTCTGAAATGTTGTAGAAAAAAAATTATAGCGAAAATTCCAAGGTGTGTCAGATGTAGTAGTGAAATCCCAAGACCTTGAGCTCTGATACCATATGTTAAGAACCAAATATCAATATAGCATAGAAAAACCTAAGAATAAGTACTCAACGCCTTGAAAAAGAGAGAAATTTAGATAATAAGCCTCTTTGAGGGGGAAACCTCCTTATGCCCACATAAATGTATAATTCCAAGATGATTTCAAATGAAAATGTCTCCTTGGTATATATAGGAGACTAGGAGGTATAATTACAACTAATGGAATAAAGCCGACATACATAAAATAACATTACTAATGTAATATGCCCCAATTAAGGGGTAATGAGACAATATTAGGGCTTAACACAACCACTCATATCTCAGATCATATCCAGGAGTGGCATAGATGGAAGAGGTTGATTAAGACCTCCATACCCCCAACATTTCTTTTAGAATGGTTCCCTAAATATTTGCAACCTCCTATCTCGAAAGATGTTTCTACATCCAAGGTTACCACTGAGGAAGAAGAAATCTTCAAAGACCAACAGTTAGATATATACGCTCAGTTTGGGATGTTATAACTCAAGCCGATGACATTGCAAGTTCCGCTAATGTAAAATCTGCAGACTCGGTGACAAGACATTTGAAATAGTTGTCTTTAAACCAGTCTGCAGGAGGGCCAACCTCATATGTGTCTTCCATTCGGCGGATGTATATTCCGTTCAATCATCGACCAACCCAAATGGTAACCAGCAACCATGCGGTAATAACAATAAAGGACGTAATAATCATTCTAAGGGTGGGAAAAATAATAATAAAACCAAGGACAATGGTAATAATGAGAAGACAAATAATAATGTTGGAGAGGGCAAGAAAGAAATGTGTAAAGTGAAATTTCCCTGTAAGATTTGTATAGATGATCACCTTACTCATTTATGCCCCAAACCTCTGGAAGCTATGAGGCTATTATCTCTATCGCCCATCATTTTGATGAATCCTTTCCCACATAATCAACACATGGCCTCAAGCTCCTCAAATGATGGAAATGCAGCCGGTGAGAGTCAAAACCCACCATCATAAGACGATGACTATTTATGTATCAATATGGTCGATGCTAAGGTTCATGTAGCCATCCGATCTCATGATTATAGTTCTTCACAAGCTATACCCTGTCTAGAATCTCCTCCTCCTCCTCCTCCAGAGACAACTTTACATATTGAAAAACCAGAGCCACCACCTCATATTTCGAAAGCAGTACTCAAACGCTCTACCCACAATCCAAATGCTATAGCCGCCCATAATTGCTCTATTGTTGAGGACCTGGGTCAAACCCCTTGTGCGTTGTTGGATCTGGAGGTACTCTAGACATGTCCTTCATAGAGGAATTCTTTGCTATTTGTGTCAAGATCTCTAGATCCTAGTGTCTTGAAAGTTATAAAGTTTTATGTCACAGATGTGAAGCCTCGCTTGCCTTACCATGCAAAATTCCAAATCCACATGGGGTACTCTAAGTATACCATCAAATGTGTAGTTTTTAATGAAGGCACTACTACATGTGTGATGTCTCTGATCTATTGGAAAGCTCTTGGTTCTCCGACTCTTTCTCAATCGTTGACCATGTTGACTTCTTTTGACGGTCATTCCTTCTGCCCTCACGATATTCTTCCTGCCTTTCTGGTCCAATTAGGTGGGAAGAGGGTAGAAGTGGATGTTGAGGTAGTTGATGTACCTCTTGATTATAACTTGTTACTGGGACGCAATTGGATTTATGCTATGAATGTCATTGTATTGTTCGTCTTCTGCACTCTTTGTTTTCCACTCGATGGGAAGATCGTGACGATCGACCAATTATCCTTTACGTATGTTAGTCCCAATGCATTTGTTGGACTGTCGATTTCTATGGTCGACAATTCTTAGCCAAAAACTAAGAATATCAGTGTTAGAATGTATTCATCCCTTATGGGTACCTTCAAATTGATGGCACAGATTCACCATGTTTACGCCATGTTCAATAGGTCTGTGTTGTCAGAGAGGTCCGTTCCTTTATTCACTTCCTATTTTAATGATCGTTGGACCCTACCTTCCTCGAATTCATCTTGTGAAGGTTAGTCACATGATGGAATGTCCATGCCACTATCGGCCACGAAGATTATGTATCAAGTTGTTCTTGACTCTTCCTTCGATCCCGATCTGTTTACCTTGCCGACGAACGAGGAGGATCCTATGTTTAAGCCCATGTGGGCCACTTTGTTGTCTTGTTCACATGACTACCTCGATGAGACTTTTCCCTCAGATGAAGCTATCATCGAAACCATGAATGGTTCTGACAAACCCTGGGATGATATGCATAATCGCTCTTATTTTCTCCCAAAGCCTGAAAGAATCGAACAAGATGACTTTCGATCTACTTTGAGTGAGATAGTCGGTCATGCCGTATTTCCACTTGATATGAACGACATTTATGCCGAAGGAAATATGGCGAGTATCTCTTCTACCATCACAATCAATATCTCTCATACCCCTGGCAATATTGACAATGTACATATTGGTGCAGATTGTTCGCCAAAGGAAATCCTGATCTACATCGAGCTCTTCAAGGAATTATGAGATGTATTTTCTTGGTCATATGAAGAGATTCCAGGAATCGACATGTTAGGCTCCAATATACTGATGTAAATTAGAGTGAAAATGATTGTCAATCCGGTGTTTGTAAGACTTAGAGGCACATCCAAAATGTATGGATTTAGAGATAACTTTTATTCTTTAATGGGAATAAACCAAAACCTATAATAAGAGATGAATATATAAGAGATGTTAAGCTTTTGTTCAGAAGTCCTATTCATAGATCTCATAACAGTAATCAACAAATGTTTTCCTAAACAGTAAGCATTCAAAAAGATATTCGAACTAGTTCTAAGTCTTATCAATGCTAGAAAGACAAAAATCTTATTCAAGAGATGCATTCATTGTATTCTTTCATTCATTAGCAATTATCATCAATTCTTATTAAATCAAAAGTACTGAAAGCGTAAATAACTCAAAAAGCATTCATGATTATCCTAATGCTTGAAAGCAAACCACACATTGAATTCTTATTCAAGAAATCATTCACAACATGAGTAAGGCTTTGAAACATTAAGCATATTACTTAACTATGGAATTCATCTAACTATAGCAAATATATGAATAAAACTCATCTACAACAAGATCTGATCTAAAACATGTATCAAATATTACTTGAAAAGAACATAAAGGAAGAGTGTACTAGTTTGACAGAGGGGGCCCTCCAATGCTTCACTTGTACACTTGAGTTGTCTCAGCTAAGAAGGAGCTTCTAGCAGAATTCACATCATCATATCATAAACATTATCAAGAACAAAAATGCAGAACTGATCTCAAGATTGCAAATTCCAAAGTTTCTTCATTCACATCCAAGGGTGTCATACTAGTCTATGCTTTAGAGTATTTATACAAGAGTTTTGAAACTAATAATGCTAATAAATCTCCTAAAGATCATGATCAGATCCATAATATATGCTAGGAAGGTCGAATACCCCCTTCAGATCCATAAAATATGAACAAATCCCAAGAAAATCTAAAATTGTCCATGATTTTAGGCTAAAACAGGGTGTTTTCTGCTGAAGTGGCCTTGTTTGACCAGCGTTGACCAGACACCTGGAAGGCTCAGATATCGAAGATGATAGCTCATCATCCATCCTTGTACATCAAGGATCACGACCCAAGTCTCAGATTTCACCCAGGTGTCCTGCAAGTACACGAACCTAGGAACAATTACGGGATTTAGTCAAATCCTGTAATTTCTGATAAATTTTCAATTTTAATGCCAAAAATTAGAAAACTCAATTCTTAAGCTAAAGAATGATAAATTTACCTTACATAAGCTTTTTTATGGAAAATATGGAATGAAATGGATGGTTATGATGGCAAAAGTATATTTTATAGAGTAAAAAGGAAGCATAAAAATGTACTCAACACGACCCTCGTATTGTTGAGCATGAGATTATAACTTATCTATATGATAAAACTGTTCGATAACGTCTTAGAGCTGTCAATCCATGGAAGGCCCCTGCTATTAAGGCAAAGGTAGAGAAACTACTTAATGTTGGATTTATCTACCTTGTTCCCTTGACTAAATGGGTATCCGATTTCGTTCATGTGAATAAGAATAAAGGAACCATCCACGTATGCATGGAATTTCATGACCTGAACAAACCCTGTCCTAAAGACAACTACCCAACACCTTTCATCGATCAGATTCTTGACGAGTGTGTGGGAAAAAAAGTGTTTTCTTTCATGGAAGTATTTTCAGGGTATAACCAAATTCAAATTAAACCCAAGGATCAACACAAGACGAAATTTATTTGTCATTGGGGTACTTTCACATACTAGAAAATGCCTCTCGGCCTTAAAAACACCGAAGAAACCTTCCAACATGCTATGACCTTCGCATTCCACGATCTTAAGCATATAGTCGAAGCTTACCTTGACGATCTTGTTGCTCACTCTTGTAAGAGAGTGGATCACTCTAAGCACCTTCGGCTAGTTTTTGAAAGATTTCATTACTATAGAATCCAGTTGAACCCTCATAAGTGCATATTTTGAATTAGGTATGGTCGTCTTTTGGATTTTCTAGTTTCTGAGACCTGGATCATGGTAGATCCTTTAAAGGTTGAGGCAATACTTCGATTGCCTCCCCCGCGCACTATTCAACAACTTCAAGGTTTATAGGGGAAAGGTAACTTTTTACATCAGTTTATAGTAAACTATGCCAATATCACTAAGGGTTTCATGTGTCTTTTGAAGAAGGACACCCCTTTTATTCGGGATGAGTGAGCCCAGGAGTCCTTTGATGCTTTGAAGAAATCCTTGGTATCGGTGCCTCTACTGAAGTCTCCTAACTACAATAGGGATTACTTTCTTTATATCGTCACGTCCGAGGAGACGATTGGTATTGTTTTGGTTCAGGAGGATGATAAGCTCCACGAGCACACCATCTACTATATTAGTCAAAACTTAGTCGGTCCTGAGCTCAATTATTCTCACGTTGAAAATCTAGCTTTGGCTGCCGTTCATGCAGTCCAACATTTATGCCATTATATATTTCTTTGAAAGACTACTATGATTGTCAATGCCAATCCATTTCAATACATCCTTACCAGGCATATCATAGGGGGAAAGTATAATCAATGGATTTTCATTTTACAAGAATTTGATCTCGATTTTGCTTCTGTGAAATCCAAGAAATCACTAGTATTTGCAGAGTTAATATCCGACTTCCTACGATTAGATGAGGATGTTATCCATGATGATTCATTTGTGGATGAACACATTTTCCTTGTCTCGTTAGCCGACCCCTGGTATGGAGACATTGTTCTTTATCTTCAAACTTTGAATTTCCCTCAACATCTCTCACGAGATGACCGACGACATGTACGATACCGAGTCAAGAATTACACTATATTCAGAGACACTTTGTATCATCGAGGAATAAACAATATCTTGCGTCATTGTGTAAATCACGAGGAAGCCGAGTCAGTTCTAAATGATTGCCACAGTGGGGCTTGTGGTGGTCATCTATCTGGGCTTGTGACAACCCATAAATTTTTGTGAGTCGATTATTTCTGGCCATCTATCTTTAAATATTGTGCTGAAGTGGTTAAGAAATGTCACCCCTGGCAGGTGTTCACTCGAAAAATGTGCTCGCATCCAACCCCTCTTCACCCAGTCATTATCATCGGTCCCTTCACCAAGTGCGGGGTGGACTTCGACTGGGGTGTATCAACACATTATCGTGGTCGTAGAATAATTTAATAAGTGGTCTAAGGCCATGCCTACAGTTAAATTCGATGGGAAGACTGTCACCTTCTTCGTATTTTATCAAATTATCGCCAAGTTTGGTATCCCGAGTGATATTGTCACTGATCACAGAAGTCACTTTTAGAAAGAAATGATGGAAGAGCTAGCATCCAAACTGGGTTTTAAGCATGGTCCTTATTCCCCTTAATACCCCCAGGAAAATGGATAGGTAGAGGCTTTCACCAAGCCTCTCAAGACTATTTTGCAAAAAACTATCAGCCATAATAAGTCTGACTGGCATATTATGCTATATCTCGCACTTTTGGCATACCGAACCTCGGTCAAGACTCCCACCGGATTTTCCCCTTTCTAGTTAGTACATGGTGTGGAGTCAATATTACTTATTGAATGTGATATCCCTTCTCTTAAGTTGGCAGTCGTGCTCCTACCTGACACTTCCAATCTCGAGCGACACCTTGTACACCTAGAGAATCTTGATGAGCAGCATCGAGACGCCTCTACGACTATCAAGGCGAACAAAAGACGTGTCAAGGTCCACTACGATAACTCTGTATGTCATTGGTTGTACGTTGAGGGTGACTTGGTCCTCTTATATGATCAAGCCAAAGAACCACTGAGAGAAGGCAAGTTTAAACCCATGTGGCACGGTCCCTATATCGTGCAATGTGTCTTAGTAAAAGGAGCCTATGAGTTAGAAGATTATGAAGGGAATATGTTGGCCGGGCCCAAGAATGGGCTCTACTTGAAAAGATATTACGCGTGAGCCCCAAGCTTGGGCGTAACTCTTTGTATACTAATGTAATTTAGCTTATGTATCTTTTCCCCTTTCTTTTTGTCTAATTTTTGGTTTTGTTACTATTTATAGCAGTTTTTACCCACTTTCTATAGTTTCGAGTCATTTTTATCCTAATGGACTAATACAACATTGGATTGAGTTGGTTTTTGTAGTTTTCACTGGGGATTCTTGCGGATTTCAATGTTATATTGATCGTTCATAACCATGGGCGAGTATTTTCATTACCCAGCATATAAGATAGGTATCCATTCCACCATGCACTTTTGCATTGTCCTATAACTGTCACTCATATGCTTTAGGTACGAACCCATTTGTTGTGACACAAAACCTTCCATATGCTTAAGACGTGTCATTATCAAGTGGTAGAGACTTACCAAACATGGGTACCCTAATTAGATCCTCTACTTCATTTGGTGCCCATGCAGAGATTGTTTTCGTAGGACTGGGAGTCCCTTATAGATAATACATGACTTTATGGTGAGCCTTATTTCTCACTCATAAACATACTTCCCTATACCTAGAGGACTCCCAACCGAGTCTAATTTAAGCTCTTTTCTGACTCGTCTAAAAAGAGAAAAGATTGTCGTGTGAATTTGTCCCTTTCACTCTCATTAAATTGGACATGAAAGGTTGTGAGTCTTAGTTAAGATATTTTCCGACTCGTCTTCAAAAAGATAAAATATTTTTGAGTGAAATTGTCTCTTTCACACTCGTAAATTAGACTTGAAAGGATGCCTATTTGGTACAAGTTTACCCCTTTTTCAAGCCAAATGGACTACGATTATTAAAAAGGACATTTTTTGGCATTAATTTGTGATTGTATCTCATTCCCTTGCTTACATTATTGAGCCTATAGCCAGTTCTCTCTTTACATTATAAATTGTTTTCCTCAACAGTTTTGCATCCTCGACCAAGCAGAGCCTCATTTATATCCTTTGCAATTTGACACCCTATACCTAGGAGGAAACATTCCCCCAAGTGTCCATATCCCGCATGCATCTCCTTGCATTGAGAATAGGTATGTTCCACTGCTGGAACTAGTTTTTCTTACTTACGACACTCGTTTCCTCCTCTGTATCATAGCATTCATTTGTCTATGAAAAAAAGAAAGACGGGCGGGAAGGGAGTATTATCCTATATTGGCAGTAGTCGTGTCGCCTTTGAACAAAGAACAAAATTATTGAGTCCATTTGTCATCATAATTTTGGGTTTAGCATGGCCTTAGGAATCTAAGCTCGTTACAGAGAGTTTTCTCTATCGAGTGGTTACTCTTCCAGTCCCCATGGAGAATTTCATTGATGCCTCCTACATCTCATGGTTTCATAATTGAGTATATGTTGTCGGAGTCTTCCATATGTCTCATGCTCTTGTTCAAAGGAAGTATATCAACCTGTGTTGGCCATTCCTCAAAACTCTTGACTTTTCATGTCGGACATACCCTCAGTCTGTCTCATAATCACATGATATTGTAGTCCTATCTCGCACCCTAGTCCTACTTTCATCATTGGTAGGTAACCTTGAACCCAACAGTCGACATTTCATCATTGGTTGTTGACTGGGTGGTTTTCCTTGTGTTCGATGGCAAGACATATATTCACACATTGGGATCCATGCAGTGTCTTGGATGCTATTAGCCTTATTGGTGGTTTCCTCGCCTTTGTCAGCAATTTTCCTCATTGGATGATATTCAAAGGGTCTTTTTCATGTACCGCTTGCACTTGGCACATGTGAAAGACACATAGGGTCATTGGTTCGTGAACATGTTCTTCATCTGATTTCCTCCCCATAATGAAGCTCCTTCTTCGTACCTCGTGTTGAATGATGAGAGATGCCTTAATGCTCTCCTTTCAACGGGTCTCCTTCCATCGACTTCAGATCATCTATTCTTGAAATGAGACCTAGAGTCTTATGAGTACCTTGAGGCTTGCAGTCATTAGTGGCAGGTTCTCTCGCCATCGATAGTTGGGAATACATCAATGTCTCTTGATCGATGGATTCTTCAAGTGTTCGACCCCGACTCCTTTATTCACACTTGTAAGAATTTACTTGGTGCCTTGATACCTACTTTTGTTATCGATAGGTTGTCTCACGTTTGTTAACAATATACCTCAATGACCGGTAATCAAACGATGTCTCATTGTGTTTGAACTCAACTCCTTTATTCACATGATGTAGACCTGCACCTTTAGCAGATTGTGTAGAATACTTGAAGACATTAGTATGTGGCCACAACTTTCCTGAGTTGTTGCTTCCTTTTCATTGGACCAATACCTATATGACTTCAGTGATCATGGACGATCAGATTGTACTCCATGGTATACAAATATCTTCATATTTTTTTTTATATTGGTTCTACTGGGCCTTGTTCATGACTATGAAAAACTATGGCATGTAACCACACTTGTATTTGCCTACTCATGGCCACAGACAGTTGTTTGGTATATTTTCACATGGATCTGCAGTGTAATTCAAATTGGTAGCCATGTTTGCAAAGTCAGTGAAGAATGTAATGAGCAACTAGTTCTTCCACTTAGTTCCCCATCACTCCACTTCTAGGTTTATATAATGTATTTCGGCCATTGCAGATAGTCCTCTGAACTCACACATCAGGGCGAATCTGTTATAGAAAGATTTGCCTCACCCTATGCAATCTTGCACAGATGGCCTTTTTCCATTTCCCTATGCAGACTTTTCATCCCTTTTTTTAAATCCCAGAGCTAAAAAATACATTTTTTCCACATGTACACATCTTTCCTAATATACAACATGTGTATACGCAGGATGCACCACTACAACCTGCGTACATCAGGATTTATGCCCAAAAATGAAAAATGGTGTCGGGTTTCCACGTCATGACAGGAGATCAATGATCCTTGGCCTTTCATATACTGGAAATGTTCTGAATCGACCCTTCAGTTCTATTTGAATGCTATAAATGGGCCAATTCCGAGATATGGGAAAGAGGATAAATAATTCAACTTTGAGAGCAAAGTTACTTTGGAGAAATTATTTACTTCATATTGAGTCTACATCCCTTTTTCCTTTAAGTCTGAACATAGTGTTCAGCCCCCAATCTCTTCCCTTATTGATTGAGAACTTCATTTTCTCTCTTCTATGAGCTTGCCTTTGGTGGAGGATTGAAGTGGTGGAGGCCCAACTGGAAGGAACTTGGTTTCTCGGTTCTGAACCGTGCCTACATAGAAGTCTGTAACTTTTTCACTTCTGCTGATCATATATTAATAGAAATACTATTTTCCTGTCCAATTGATATCTTGCAAATATTTGAATTATTATTCCATCGACGTATTTGTTATGTATATTAATGGATTATGCTATTGAATGTGCTAACATCATATATTATCACCATATTCTTGCTTTGCTTGGTTGTTGAGGACTAGTTGCAGGTATATTGCTTTGGGTCAAGTGCTCAATGGTGGACTTCATCGAACCTCTGGATGAGGTAGGACTTTTATCTTGTCTTGATAGCATATTTGTTTATATAACATACTTGAGAATATAGTTGATTTCTGTAGTCATTTCTGTCTATTGTGGTTTACCCTAGCCATATAGAGATTTTCCTCGTAACATAACATAATGTCAAAAATAATCATGGAAGAGCTAGTCTTATCATGTACTAACGAAAATTCTAAGAGCATGCTCTCCTATAAAAGTATGCAACAATCAACTATAGGTGAAATCAAAGATGTAACTTTAGTTCTGTGTGCACATCCCGAAATAAGGATAACCATCAACATCCAAGTAATTGACATGCCAGTAAGAAAATATTCTATTATCTTAGGAAGAGAATGACAATCCCTAACAGGTGGATATCTTTCACTTGATGGAACACACTTATCTGTTCCTTAGAATGGAAAGAATGTTATAGTCCTAAGAGAAGGAATAATTTCACCATACATAGAGAGCATTCCTCAACTGAATGTAAACTATCTTGAGGAATACTTAGGGGTGTACTCTATCTTTGTTGATGAGGGTGACACTACTCTGGAACAAATTGATTTGGAATATGGTATGTGGTACATGCATTTCGATGGCTCATTCTGAAACAAAGGTAATGGAGTTAGCATTATCTTATACTCACCTATAGGTAAAATTAACAATGTTTCTTATAGGTTAGTTTGCTTGCATGAACAATGTCACTGATTTTGAAGCCTTACTGCTAGACATAAAAAAATCTTATAACCTCGGTTGCGGATACCTTACAGTTTTTGGTGATTCTGAACTTGTGAACCTTGTGCGTAAAATATATTCTCCTAGCAATAAGTTGATGAAAATATATACCCAAGTTGTTTGGATGCTTATCTTGAACCTATTATCATTTAAGATCACTCATGTTAAGAGGGAACTTAATTCAATGGTTGATAGGTTAGTTGTATTTGTGGCATCTCCTACTCGGAAACTTCTACCTCAAAGGCATGATTGTACTTTTCAATCTTTATATCGTCCTCACATTCTTGATAATGTATAATCATGGTAGGTTTTCCCTAATGATGATGGCATCTATGCTTTCATACAAAATGAAACATTTAAGCCCAAGGAAATCATATCTATGGAAGACAACAAATTTCCAAAAGGCTTGAATCCTCTCGAGAGTTCATTTTCATCGAGTGATGTAGGAAAAAAAAAGATAAAAAAGGAAGAGGAGTCGAAAATGAAAGTGGATGATACCATTTCCTTGAACCTTGGGACATACAAATCTCCAAAGATGGTTAAACTAGGTGCCCAATGTTCCGACGAAGAAAAGGCGAAATTCACAGAACTACTACATGAATTTCAAGATGTTTTTGCATGGTCATACGAGGATCTTTGTGGTTTTGATCACGCTCTCATACAAAATGCCATTTCTATCAAGGAAGGGATAAAACCAGTTAGGCAAAAACAAAGAACCATTAACCCCATGCTTGAAGCTACTATTAGAAAGGAGTTGGAAATTTTTTTGAAAGATGCTATAATCTTTTTAGTTAAGTATTCTCAGTGGGTTTCAAATTTGGTTCCTGTTAGGAAAATAACTAGTCAGATTGGATTGTGTGTTGATTTTTGCGCATTAAATAGAGCAAGCGTAAAATATCATTTTCCTCTCCCTAATGTGTAAATGATTTTTCAACAGGTCACAGGGTAAAAAATGATGTCCTTACTTGATGGTTTCTCTGGATATAATCAAATCAAGGTAAAAAGGAATAATAGATACAAAACCACCTTTACTACACACCGGGGCACATTTGCTTATGAACGCATGCCTTTTGGCTTGTCTAATGCAGGTGCCACTTTACAAAGAGATATGAAAATAGATTTTGATGATCTGATCGGTAAAATTATCCAAGTATATCTTGAAGATTTGAATGTTTATTCGAAGAATCGATTAGATCATTTTGGTCATCTTAGAAAAGTTCTTATGCGATGCAGAAAATTCAACATTTATTTAAATCCTTCTAAATATATTTTTGGTGTCACCAAGGGAAAACAACTTGGACATGTTGTCTTTGATTCAGGAATAAGCATAGATCCCGAAATAATTATTTCTATTTTGAACCTTCCTGCCCCCACTTCCAAAAATGAGGTTCAAGCCTTTATGGGAATTATCAACTTTGTTCGTAGGTTTGTTCCTGATTTCTCTTTAATGGTTAAATCAATACATAATATTCTAAAGTAGGATCGCTCTTTTTCTTGGATAGATGACGTTGAAAATGCTTTTGTAAGGATTAAGAAGGTAATCAGTTCCACACTAGTTCTGGCGAAACCAGACTTTGAGAAATATTTTATCATATACACTAATGCCACTAAGGAAATAGTTTCTACTATTCTCTTACAATGTGATGATCATAATAATGAAAAACCTGTAGCTTACATGAACCAAAGTTTATCAGACGACGAATTCAAGTAATCTTGTATTGAGAAATATGCCTTTTCTCTTGTTAAATATGTAGAGAAATTTTGCCACTTTATTCTAGGAAAACATACGCAAATAAAAGTCCCTTTGCGTGCTGTCAAGTTTATGCTTTCACAAACTTATCTTTCATGAAAACTTGCAAATTGGATTTCCAAGATTCAGGAGCATGATCTAACCATCACGACTTCGAAAACAATTAAGGGATGAGACTTATCCCTTCACTTATATCAACATGTTGAAGCATGTGAAGAAATTGACGAACATGATAATCCTCTTTCAACACTGTTTTATATTGAGAATCAAACCCTTTCTATTGTTGAACATCCCTGGTATAAAAATCTGGTGTATTACTTTCAATATCATAAAAGAACAGATGACTTAGACCCTCATCAAAGGAGAAGACTCTGCCTTGAATCTTCCAGGTATATTAATTTAGGAGACTTTTTGGTCAGAAGGTTTGATGATGGTATATTACTTCGATGTGTGAATGATGAGGAAGCACATAAATTGTTACATGAAACTCATGGATCTTCAGATTCTGTTATTCACGTTGGTGGCGACTTTTATACTAAAGCTACTGCTTTTAAAATTATAAGAAACAATTACTATTGGCCTTCAATTTTTTGAGATTCTCATAAATTCGCGAGATCTTGTGACAAGTGCCAAAAATTCGTTGGGAAAGAGCATCTTTCTGCCATGCCTTTACAACCTGTCCTTTTGAATTTTTCTTTTTTAAAATGGGGCCTAGAGTTTATTGGTCCTATTAATCCTCCGTCTTCTGCAAGGCATATTTTTATTTTGATAGCCACTGATTATTTCACTAAGTGGACTGGAGTTGTCCCTCTTAGACATGCACAGGATGAACAGGTAATTTCTCTCCTAAAAACTAATATCTTCTCCATATTTGGCATTCCTTTAGAAATTATTACAGACAATGGTCCTGATTTCATTTCCACAAAATTGACTCAATTTCTAGTCAAGTTGGGAGTCAAACATTTCACCTCATCAGCTTATTACCCTCAAGGAAATGGGCAAGATGAGCCAACTAACAAAAATCAGGTTAGGATCATAAAGAGGCTCATCGAACATAAGCCTCACCAATGGCACACCCTCCTCACTTATGCCCTTTGGGAAGATCACACTATTACCAAGGTAAGCACAGGTTGCACCCCCTTTCAGCTTGTTTATGGTCAAGAAGTCATTCTGCATACTAAATTGGAACTTTCTTCTTTACGACTGATGCTACAGAATGAAGAATTAAATTCTTTCATTGTTCCTTAAAGAATAAATGCCCTATTAGCCTTAGAAGAACAAATAATTTTTTCCTTGGAAAACATAAAGAGAAGAAAGCAAACTATAAAGAAATATTTTAACAAACGCGCAAAAGCTATCAAATTTTAGGCAAATGAGAAGGTATTACTTTGGCACTCAACCCATGCTGACAGAGGAAGACATTCGAATTTCAGAAATTATGGCTAGGTCCTTTCAAAATTGCTTTTGTCCTAGGAGCAAACTCTTACCTTTTACAGGATTTGGAAGAGCGATTGTTTTCTTATAGTACCAATGGTTCCCACTTGAAACATTCTGTGGAACCATCTTGATTGATAAACACCATGTGGAAATCACTGTTGTATATAGATTTTTGTTTTATTGTTTTATTTCACTTTGTCCAATTTAATTTTCATTTTCATTGTTTTATTTTATGTTTATCATAAATAAATTTTGGATCACTTTTGCCACAACAATGTTATTCTGTAAGTATTGTTGATCAATAACAATAAGTTTACAAAGAGGTCACAATTTGCTCCTTTTAGACATCGTTGAAAATAATTTTTTCTTTCAGTACTATTGTTAGATAGATGATTTGGTCTTCTTCCCTATTTTTTGTTATCCATTTCTTCCCTCCATCCTAAGATTCAAAAGAGCATATCAGAAAAATTTTCCTTAACACAAAGAAACACTTTTTACTATCACTGATCGAATGTTATGCATACAGGACCAAACCCCCTCATACGTACCACTTTTCATGAGTTATTCCCAAAATCCCATCTCATTATTTCCCTTAAACCATATTCTCCCCCCTGTTGCATAATCATTCTAGTCAACAATTCTTTGATCTATGTTCACTGGTCTGCAAAAACAGACATTATGAGTTCTTAATCTGTTGGAAACAAATTTCCCTATGGAGTAGCCAGTTTTTTGATGCTCAAAAGCGCAACATAGGGTACCTTCTTGCAAATTGTTGCAACACCTTATTATTTAATTATATTTAATAATATACTAATAGGTGGGACCCCTTGCGTGACTTGTGTGACTATGATGAAGAGACGACACTTATGTTTTATGTGCTTATGACTTGGTTGCGAGATGAGTTCTATAGTTTATTTTATTTTAAGTCGTTGTCGAAATAATTGATCAAACGATGTTATGTCTGATGTGATCAAAAGAGAAATGATGTTGTCTTTGTATAACCCTCACAAGTGTTATTATGCTGCATCTAGTTTGATAAAAGATCTAAACTCCATATTTCAAGTTGTATGTGATATATGGTGTGGTGATTACCTTGATTCCATGCTACAATGATTACGCGCATTGTTTGAATTGTAGGTCTAAAGGTTGAGACTTGGTATCCCTAGCAAGGTTTTGATATATGTCACATTGGAGTTTTAAAACAAAGGTTGGCACATTTGTTAAGTTTGAAACTTAGGAAAATGGTGGTGTATCAAGCTTCCAATTAATTTTTAGTGGGTTGTGCATTGTATGGTTAGCTTGCTCGTACTATCTATGGATGAACATGTAAGTGGTAGACATGACGTATAGTAAATGGATGTCTCTCTAAACTACCTCGAGCCCGCAACCCTAGACATTTCGCATTTGGTCTTTTGTTGGTTGTTGTTACTCCGCTTTGTTCAGCTGTGGAATAAGCATACAGACTTGGTTGACTCTCCTTGGAAATTTTCACACACAGGTATGGGGTTTCTTGCTACTCCATCCATGGATATTTCGCTCTGCTCTTTAATTAAGTCAGCAGTTGGCTCTTGAGTTTGCTCGTTGTCTGTGCATTTCCAAAATTATGATATGTGGAAACTTTGACTGTGTATGATTATTAGCGAAGTTTTGGTTTCTGTGGCATTTGTATTTGAACTATTCACATTGAAAATGTGAGTGTCTCTTGCTATTGATAAAGATGTAGTTTCTTCGTTGCTTTGCTTGTAGATAAAATATTGTGTGGGAGTTTTTGGACCTGCCTTGTCTCTGGTTTTCTTTGGTGGTTCCTCTCTGTCTGATAAAAAATCGTACCATTGCTCGCGGTCTTTGGGATTTTTCAGGCTCTGTCTGTCATCTAATTATATGGCTATCATGCCCACACCCTTTTATAATCTCTGTGAATGAGGTTGTTAATGAAGAAAATGGTGGTAACGAGACCATTTAAGACATTCCTTTGGCCAAACCCTCAAATTGTTGGTCTGCTCGTCCTCCCATACCTCATCACTATTGTTGATTGATATATCGAACCTTGTATTCGTCTAACGGTGCAAGCATGGCCAACCCAACATTTAATAAAGGAATCGTTCATGCTCTTTTAGTCATGGGTTTTGATGATTTTTTACTGTGCGATGTTATAAATAATGTTAATCCCACTTATATTTATTTTATACATTATGTCATGTGGCAAAGTTGAGGTGATGACAATGTTGCAAAAATATACGACCTGTTGTGTTAGCATGCTCGAGGTGTTCAATTTTTATGATAAAAGAGTACCTTTGTGGATGAAATATATATGCATTGAAAGAGCCTTGAAAACTAGAATGAAAAGGAAATTTAGAAGCATTATTATTTGAATTATTAGTTGAGATTTTAAAACTAGTGATAATGTCGTGGACCACAGTATGTCCATTTCTTTGACTTTTGGTGGTGATTATTGTAATGGCTAGAATGTTGTGTCTCCCTTGACCCTATTATATGTGAGTTTTGTTATTACTCTTGAATGTTTCTTGGGAAAAAAATTATGAAATGATTCATGTGCAATGTAACTTCTAGATGCAAATGAACAACCTTGAAGTGAAATATTAGTTCTAGAATTTTGGAAACAGAGTGTTGAGTTTAAATTTTGAAACAGTAAAGGGGTTTAAATTTTAATGTTGGAAATGGCATTGTTTGATATATGATAGAGAAATATCCATGGGATTCCTTTCCATTATACCATTTTACACAAAATACACTCCCCTCATTATCCCAGTTACATTTTTACACTCCCTATTATGTTGTTACTTATTTTAAGGAAAATTCTGTGTGGAAATAAAAGATATGATGTGGAAGTTAATTGATGATTGGTATTCTGGGAGATGGTTTTATACACAGTTTGATAGTTTTATTGATTGCTTGAACAATATTCGTGAATCTTTCTTCCTCCATGATACCATTTTACGCACAATACAAACACCCCATACTTAATGACCCTATCAATCCCATGTTCATATGGAAATTAATTAATGAAAGTTTTATGGATGAATTGCATGGGTTTTGTGGTAAATAATAAAGCGAAATATTGATCTATTTAAGTTGAGTTTCATGTATGGATTATTAATAACCTCATTATTGATTAAATATTGGTACATAATAAGTTTTTTCATAAGGGGCAGTAATGGCTGAAATAATAGAGGCAGAGGTAATTGGCAGTGAGGCCATAATAGGCCTCGATTTTCTATTCACTTTGATGTTGATTTGCAAGAGTTGAACCAACTGTTTCAAGATGGGCTTTTTAATTTGGTTGGCCATGGTATATAGCATACCCGACCTGACAGACCCCCATTTCAACCTCCTCGTAATTTTCCCGGCATTCCTATTCCTCCATATGTCAATGGAACCTGAAGTCCTCGCTAATAACAGTTGGAAAGAAATTTTCCACCATCCTGTCTTTCACCACCGTGGTTGTCCCATTGTGTCATTTCCTTTACCACCACTAGTTAATCCTAATGCTCAAATTTATCATGTTGTTTCACCAGTACATTCCTCGCACGCCAACAAAAGATTAAAAATTGATATCCCACAACCTGTGCAAGACAAAGGAAAATAAACGACCTCCCCCTCCAGTTCATCCACATAGTCTTATAAATTTGTGTCTTCACGTCTCCACCTAAAAGATGAATTCTCCCATGTGATCAATGAAATACAACCCCAAGGGTCTAACCAACCCAGGGCTACCCCAGAAAATTCAAGAGGAGACAACAATGAGAAGAGGAAATATGCCTCAAAGAGAAAAAAAATATGGATTTTAAATGTATTTTTTATGATATTCAGTGGGGAAGACAATGTTTAATGATTTTCAACATATTTTGTACAACAAGCTTTATTTTGGATATTTTTGTGGATAGGATGGATATATTATTTTTTGGGGGATATGGTATTAAATTTTGTTGATATTTAAATATTCGACTTAAATGATATCCGTGGGAGATACAAGGATGTTATATGATCCAAATGATTAATTTTTCATTTTATATTTGATGATTAGCAAAGATAATGATGAGTATCACAAGGGGTCCCACCTATTTAGTTATTATTAATAAGACCCTTATTTATATATTATTATTAATTAGTTCTTCCGAAACTAATTAGTTAAGTTAATTTGACTTAACTAAAGAAAGTAGTTGAAATACCTCAATTTATTGATAAAGAATAAAGGTTCAGTGAGAGGAAGAGACAAGGGGAGACTAGAAGGAGAACTACAACATTAAGCTTTTCTCTCTAGTTAGTGAGATAACTTTAGTTTTCATCATTTCTGAGTTTACTCGAAAGTCTAATCCTCTTGATGACAACAAGGTCTTATTGAAGGTAGCAGGATTCAAAACTGAATCATACAATTCAACAGCTTGCTTTAAAGGTGTTTGATTTATCTTTGATAGTCTGTGTATTCTTGTTGGTTTATGAATTAAATTTCATGGCTGATAAAGAATATCTTGCAGAGTCAAGTGGAATCATTTTGTGGCAAGTTGATCCAGATCATTAGTTTCAGTTTTATTTCACTGTTAGGGTCTTTTTGTATGGTGCCCATCAAAGACTTCTAAATCTGACTTTGGTCCCTACCCTCGTAGGGGTTTTGTTAAGAACCAAATATCAATATAGCATAGAAAATCCTCAGAAAAAGTACTCAACACCTTGAAAAAGAGATAATTTCAGTTAATAAGCCTCTTCGAGGGGGAAACCTCCTTTTACCCCACTTAAATTTTCAATTACAAGATGATTCAAAATGAAAATGTTTCCTTGGTATATATAGGAGACTAGGAGGTATAATTACAACTAATGGCCTAAAGCCGACATAAACAAAATAACATTACTAATATAATATGCCCCAATTAAGGGGTAATGAGCCAATATTAGGGCTTAACATGCCCCTCCCCTTG
>ML798180.1:834031-860925 GCA_009831015.1 Picea engelmannii
GAATGTGCACTTTCCAATTGTTATTGGAACAAGGCACTTTTCTTAAATGAAAAAGTCACAAATGCATGTGAAAAGGAAAAGATAAATAAAAAGAACAAAAGTACGAAACTCTATGTATGCATATTATATGAAACTCTATTGTATACATCTTAGTTGTTAATTTGGAGGAACACTTGCATGCCTTTACCAATGTGTGCATTCCAATTTTTATTGGGAAAATATTGGACACAATGTTATGGTGTTGGAATTAATGTCAAAGAGGGTATATGATGTTGGTGTTGGCATTGATGAAAAAAGGATCAATATGGTCATCATTATTGTCATTGAGACAGATTAACATCTTCACTCCATACAATATCTCAAATTGTTTTTAGTGTCTACTCCATTAAGTCTGTGTCTCTATTGAAAAGCTAGTCGTCAACACAGGAAGATAAAACAACATTGAGACTACCCTAATAGGTTGGATGTTGAAAGGAAGTGTTTTCATGTACCCGCAAGTCCATTGCACACCACAAAAAATGGCTAAGTATCATATTCTATCGATTGGAATCATATAAAGGATAACACTAACCCGTGAACCAACTGCCCACTAAAACGAATCACTTAAAAATTTATAACTATGGTTCATTATGGAGGTAAGGGAAGTTGGGCATGCATTTTGATGACAACAGAGATGAAAAGGAAGACATGTGAGTCTATGAGTTCTTTGATCTATGAACCCGCCACTTAAAATAGTTCTAAGTAGAGTACAATTTGTAGATGGTGGAAATAAAAGGTACATTTTAGTTATCACGGAACTTGGGAGGAAAAAAATGGAAACCCATGAGTCTACTTGTCTGTGAACCCGCTACATAAAATAATTCTAAGTAAAGTCTATGTTTCAAAAGAAATGAGGAACATCCACTAAACAGTTGATTAAAACTTAACCATTGTTTTGGTCTAGCGCCTAGATAAGCCAGGGTTGTCCACTGAACTCTTGATCAAGTCTAGTCTGCAATTTGGTTTAGCGCCTAGATAAGCCAGGGCTGTCCACTCAAATATGGATCAAGTCTATTCCATTGATTTGGTTAAGCGCCAAATTAGGTCTTGTACACACTCACTCTCGGTCACAGGTCGAAGTCATATGGAGCTTTTGAAGCAATTAAAGTGTCAAGATAAACGCCAATGTTAAATCGTGTGTGTATTCATCCTTGGTCACAATTCAAGGTCGTATGTAAATTTGCGATGAGTTAAAGTGATAACCAGGATAGCACTTGGTTATAAGGGGTGGTCACATGGTAAACAAAAGGAGTGTCTTCTAGCTAGAAATAGGGCTTATGCACCTTGTTTATCTCAATTATACATCAATGTATTTGATCCTATGAGGACATGAGCCACGAATTAGCTCCTTCCCGGTGTCAATACAGGAAATGTGCTCGAGAACAAATCAAAGTATGAATCCAATTGAATCCTCAGGGTCAGGGTTTATTAAAGATTAACTACAACAACAATAAAATAGAATTTAAAACTCAACCATTCTATTGTTGCTACAAAGCTTTTTGCATGTGAAAGGATAAATGTTGAAAAAATTACAAGGGATTCAAAGTCTTTTAAAATTGAAATCAACTATTAATGACAACAAAAATGCCATTATTATTGTTAAATTAAATAAAAAGGTGCAATGGTTCATTGAAGGGACACAATGGTTAAATTTCAAACATGTTGGAATACTATATAAACAAGAAAGGCATGGTGAAAGGAAGGTGTCTCTATGGTATAATTTAGAATATCTAAACACACGCAGAGTCCAAGAAAGAATTTTTAAACATTCTCATGAAATAGGAGTGGAAGGGAGGAGTAAGGGAGGATTGGAATCCTCTACAGGTTGAAGCCTGAAACAGGGAATTGGAGCTTCCTTAATTTGGTGCTTGAAAACAAAGGATTGGAGTACTTTATAGGCTAGAGCCTGATCTATAGGAAGTCGGTGCTTCCTCAAGTTGGTCCTTGGAAAATAGGGGATTGGTGTCTCCTTGAGTTGGTGCTCAAAAGAAGAGAAATTGGTTTCTTCTAACATTGTAACTTGTAAATGAAATATACTTTTTATGATTGTTATATTTAATTTATGTATTCAGTACATTCTTGTTGATAAATTATTATGGTTAATATTTTTTTTATAATTAAAGAATTGATTAAATTTGTGAAAACGAAGTAATACTAATTCACCCCCCACCTCTCAGTATTGAACAACATTTCCACAAAAAAAATCACTTTTCAATAAGAGAAAAGTAAATCACAAATGCAAGTGACAAGGAAAATAATGAAAGTATGAAATTATATTCTGCACATTTTATATTAAACATTCTCGTGTGCATCTTAGTTGTGAATTTGGAAGTCACAAATGCAAGTGACAAGGAAAGATAAATGAAAAGAACAAAAGTACACAACTTTATTGTGAACATTTCATATGAAATTCTATAATGTGCAAATCAGTTGTGAATTTGGAAGAAGACTCGCATGTTTTCACGAATGAGCACATTCTGATTGTTATTAGGAAAAAACACTTTTCTTAAAGGAAAAAGTAAGTCACTTTTTTTACAAGGGAAAGAAAACGATTTCTCAAAAGTGGAAAAATTAAGTTGTTTCCTTGAAGAGGATCGCACTAAAGGCAAGAGTTGATGTGGCCTATAAATGAAAATGTTAATAGTATTACAACTCTTTTATGCACATTTTATATGAAACTTTATCGTGTACATCTTATTGTCAATTTCAAGGAGGGATTGTTTACTTTTACCAATGTGCACATTCCAATTGTTATTGGAGAAAAGAACTTTTCTTAAAGAAAAACTTAAGTCAAAAATGCAAGTGAGAAGGAAAAGATAAATGAGAAAAACAAAAGTACAAAACTCTATCTACACATCTTATGTGAAACTCTATTTCATGCCTTTACAAATGTGCACTTTCCAATTGTTATTGGGAAAAATCACTTTTCATAAATAAAAGAGTTAGTCACAAATGCAAGTAACAAGGAAAAGAACAAAGTATGAAACTATATTGTGCACATTTATATGAAATGCTCTCATGTGCATCTTTGTCATTTTGGAAGTCACAAATTCAAGTTACAAGGAAAGATATATGAAAAGAACAAAAGTACACAACTTTATTGTGCACATTTTATAAGAAACTCTATCATGTGCATATTAGATGTCAATTTGGAGGAAGACTTAGATTCTTTTACCAATGTGCACATTACAATTGTTATTGGAAAAAACACTTTTCTTAAAGGAAAAAATAAGTCACCTTCATTACAAGGGAAAGAAAACGATTTCTCAAAAGTGGAAAAAATAAGTGTTTTTCTTGAAGAGAATCTTACCAAAGGTAGGAGTTGATATGACCTATAAATGAAAAGAATAAAAGTACATAAACTCAATTGTGCAAAACTTTATAGTGTACATCTTATTGTCAATTTGGAGGAAGGCTTATATGTATCTACCAATGTGCACATTCCAATTTTTATTGGAGAAAAGCAATTTTTTTGAAGGAAAACGTAAGTCACAAATGCAAGTGAGAAAAACAAGATAAATGTAAAGATCAAAAGTACTACACTCGATGTACAAATATTATATGAAAATCTATAGTGTACATTTTAGTTGTCAATTTGGAGGAATGCTTGCATGCTTTTACCAATGTACACATTCCAATTGTTATAGGGAAAAATCACTTTTCATAAAGAGAAGAGTGAGTGCCAAATGCAAGTGACAAGGAAAAGAACAAAAGTACGAAAATCTATTGTGCACATTTTGTATGAAATGCTCCCATGTGCATCTTAGTTATCAACTTGAAAGTGTCAAATGGAAGTGACAATGACAGATAAATGGAAAGAGTAAAAGTACAAAACTTTATTGTGCAAATTTTATATGAAACTCTATCATGGGCATCTTAGTTGTCAATTCGGACCAAGACTTACATGCTTTTAACATTGTGCACATCACAATTGTTGTCTGTAAAAATAATTTTATTAAAGGAAAAAAAGTCACTTTCTTTACACGGGAAACAAAACTATTTCTCAAAAGTGGAAAAATTGACCACTTTTCTTGAAGATAATCTTACCAAGGGAAAGAGTTGATGTGACCTATAAACGAAAAGAATAATAGTACAAAAGCTATATTATGCACATTTTAGATGAAACTTTATTGTGTACATATTATTGTCATTTTGGAGGAAGGATTATATGATTTTACCAATGTGCACGTTCCAATCGTTATTAGAGAAAAGTAATTTTCTTAAAGAAAAAAGTAAGTCAAAAATGCAAGTGAGGAGGAAAAGATAAATGAGAAAAACAAACTTACAAAACTCTATGTACACATCTTATATGAAACTCTATTGTGTACATCTTAGTTGTCAATTTGGAGTAACGCTCACATGCCTTTACCATTGTGGACATTCCAATTGTTATTGGGAAAAATCACTTTTCATAAAGAAAATAGTAAGTCACAAATGCAAGTGACAAGGAAAAGAACAAAACTATGAAACACTATTGTGCACATTTTATATGAAATGCTCTAATGTTCATCTTAGTTGTCAATTTGGAAGTCGCAGCTGCTAGTGCCAAGAAAAGATAAATGAAAAGAACAAAAGTACACAACTTTATTGTGCACATTATATATGAAACTCTATCATGTGCATCTTAGATGTCAATTTGGAGGAAGACTCGCATGCTTTTACTAATGTGCATATTACAATCGTTATTTGAAAAAGAAATTTTATTAAAGGAAAAAGTAAGTCACTTTATTTACATAGGAAAGAAAACACTTTCTCAAAAGTGGAAAACATGATTTATTTTCTTGAAGAGGATCTTACCAAAGGAAAGAGCTGATATGACCTATAAATTAAAAGAATAAAAGTATAGAAATTCAATTGAGCACATCTTATATAGAACTTTATTGTGTACACCTTATTGTCAATTTGGAGGAAGGCTTATAAGCTTTTATCAATGTTCACATTCCAACTGTTATGGGAGAAAAGCACAATTATTGAAGAAAAAAGTAAGTCACAAGTGCAAGTGAGAAGTAAAAGGTAAATGAAAAAAATGAAAAGTACAAAACTCTATGTACACATCTTATATGAAACTCTATTGTATACATCTTAGTTTTCAATTAGCAAGATGCTCACATCCCTTTACCAATGTGCACATTCCATTTGTTATTGGGAAAAATCACTTTTCATTAAGAGAAAGGTAAGTCACAAATGCAAGTAACAAGGAAAAGAATGAAAGTATGAAACACTATTATGCATATTTTGGATGAAACATTCTTCTGTGCATCTTAGTTGTCAATTTGGAAGTCACATATGCAAGTGACAAGGAAAGATAAATGAAAAGATCAAAAGTACACAACTTTATTGTGAACATTATATATCAAATTCTATCATGTTCATCTTAGTTGTCAATCTAGAGGAAAACTCCCATGCTTTCACCAATGATCACATTCGAATTGTTATTGGGAAAAAACACTTTTCTTAAAGAAAAACGTAAATCACTTTCTTTACATGGGAAAGAAAGTGCTTTCTCAAAAGTCAAAAAACTAAGAACTTTCCTTGAAGAGGATCTTACCAAAGATGAGAGTTGATGTGACCTATAAATGAAAAGAATAAAAGTACAAAACTCTATTTTTCACACCTTATATGAAACTTTATCGTGTACATATTATTGTCAATTTGGAGGAAGGCTTATATGCTTTTACCAATGTGCACATTCCAATTGTTATTGGAGCAAGGCGCTTTTCTTAAATGAAAAAGTCACAAATGCATGTGAGAAGGAAAAGATAAATAAAAAGATCAAATGTACAAAACTCTATGTATGCATCTTATATGAAACTCTATCTTATACATCTTAGTTGTTAATTTGGAGGAACATTCACATGCCTTTACCAATGTATGCATTCCAATTGTTATTGGGAAAATATTGGACACAATGTTATGGTGTTGGCATTGATGTCAAAGAGGGTATATGATGTTGATGTTGGCATTGATGCAAAGAGGATCAATATGGTCATCATTATTGTCATTGAGACAGATTAACATCTTCCCTCCAGACCATATCTCAAACTGTTTTTAGTGTCTACTCCATTAAGTTTGTGTCTCTATTGAAAAGCCAATTGTCAACACAAGAAGATAAAGCAGCATCGAGACTACCCTAGCAGGTTGGATATTGAATGGAAGTGTTTTCATGTACCCGTGAGTCCATTGTGCACCACAAAAAATGGCTAAGTATCATATTCTATCGTTTGGACTCATATAAAGGATAACACTAACCCATGAATTCACTACTCGCTGAAAAGAATCACTTAAAAATTTATAAGTATGGTTCATTATGGAGGTAGCGGAAGTTGGGCATGCATTTTGATTACAACGGAGATGAAAGGGAAGATATGTGAGTCTGTGATTCCATTGGTCCGTGAACCCGCCACTTAAAATAGTTCTAAGTAGAGTACAATTTGTAGATGGTGGAAATAAAAGGTACATTTTAGTTATCACGGAACTTGGGAAGATGAAAATGGCAACCTGCAAGTCTGTTCGTCTGCAAACCCGCTACATAAAATAATTCTAAATAAAGTCCATGTTTCAAATGCAATGAGGACCATCCACTCAACAGTTGATTAAAACTCAACCATCGATTTGGTCTAGCGCCTAGATAAGCCAGGGTTGTCCACTCAACTGTTGATCAAGTTTGGTCCGTCGATTTGGTTTAGTGCCTAGATAAGCCAGGTTTGTCCACTCAAATTCTATGATGTGCAAATCAGTTTTGAATTTGGAGAAAGACTCGCATGCTTTCACCAATGAGCACATTCCAATTGTTATTGGAAAAAACACTTTTATTAAAGGAACAAGTAAGTCGCTTTTTTTACAAGGGAAAGAAAACGATTTCTCAAAAGTGGAAAAACTAAGTTGTTTCCTTGAAGAGGATCTTACCAAAGGCAAGAGTTGGTGTGGACTATAAATGAAAATATTAATATTGTTACAACTCTACTATGCACATTTTATATGAAACTTTATCGTGTACATCTTATTGACAATTTCGAGGAGGGATTGTTTGCTTTTACCAATGTGCACATTCCAATTGTTATTGGAAAAAAGCATTTTTCTTAAAGAAAAACTAAAGTCAAAAATGCAAGTGAGAAGGAAAAGATAAATGAGAAAAAAAGAGAGTACAAAACTCTATGTACACATATCATGTGAAACTCTATTGTGTACATCTTAGTTGTCAATTTAGAGGAACTCTCGCATGCATTTACCAATGTGCACATTCCAATTGTTATTGGGAAAAATCACTTTTTATAAATAAAAGAGTTTGTCACAAATGCAAGTGACCAGGAAAAGAACAAAAGTATGAAACTATATTGTGCACATTTATATGAAATGTTCTCATGTGCATCTTAGTTGTCATTTTGGAAGTCACATATTCAAGTTACAAGGAAAGATATATAAAAAGAACAAAAGTACACAACTTTATTTTGCAAATTTTATATGAAACTCTATCATGTGCATATTAGATGTCAATTTGGAGGAATACTTGCATTCTTTTACCAATGTGCACATTACAATCGTTATTGGAAAAACACTTTTCTTAAAGGAAAAAATAAGTCACCTTATTTACCAGGGAAAGCAAAACGCTTTCTCAAAAGTGGAAAAAGTGAGTTATTTTCTTGAGAGAATCTTACCAAAGGTAGGAGTTGATATGACCTATAAATGAAAAGAATAAAAGTACATAAACTCAATTGTGCAAAACTTTATAGTGTACATCTTATTTTCAATTTGGAGGAAGGATTATATGTATTTACCAATGTGCACATTCCAATTTTTATTGGAGGAAAGCATTTTTCTTGAAGGAAAAAGTAAGTCACAATTGCAAGTAAGAAGAAAACGATAAATGTAAATATCAAAAGTATGAAACTCTATGTACAGTTCTTATACGAAACTCTATTGTGTACATTTTGGTTGTCAATTTGGAGGAACGCTTGCATGCTTTTACCAATGTACACATTCCAATTGTTATAGGGAAAAATCACTTTTCATAAAGAGAAGAGTGAGTGCCAAATGCAAGTGACAAGGAAAAGAACAAAAGTACGAAAATCAATTGTGCATATTTTGTATGAAATGCTCCCATGTGCATCTTAGTTGTCAATTTGGAAGTCTCAAATGGAAGTGACAAGGACAGATAAATGAAAAGAACAAAAGTACAAAACTTTATTGTGCACATTTTATATGAAACTCTGTCATGGGCATCTTAGTTGTCAATTTGGAGGAAGACTTACATGCTTTTACCATTGTGCACTTCACAATTGTTGTTGGGAAAAAATACTTTTATCAAAAGAAAAAAGTCACTTTATTTACATGGGAAAATAAACTATTTCTCAAAAGTGCAAAAACTGACCACTTTTCTTGAAGAGGATCTTACCAATGGCAAGAATTGATGTGACCTATAAACGAAAAGAATAATAGTACAAAAACTTTATTATGCACATTTTAGATGAAACTTTATTGTGTACATATTATTGTCAATTTGGAGTAAGGATTATATGATTTTACCAATACGTTCCAATCGTTATTAGAGAAAAGTAATTTTCTTAAAGGAAAGAGTAAGTCAAAAATGCAAGTGAGAAGGAAAAGATAAATGAGAAAAACAAACGTACAAAACTCTATGTACACATCTTATATGAAACTTTATTGTGTACATATTAGTTGTCAATTTGGAGTAATGCTCCCATACCTTTACCATTGTGCACATTCCAATTGTTATTGGGAAAAATCACTTTTCATAAAGAAAAAAGTAAGTCACAAATGCAAGTGACAAGGAAAAGAACAATAGTATGAAACTCTATTGTGCACATTTTATATGAAATGCCCTAATGTTCATCTTACTTGTCAATTTGGAAGTCACAAATGCTAGTGACAAGAAACGATAAATGAAAAGAACAAAAGTACACAACTTTATTGTGCACATTTTATACGAAACTCTATCATGTGCATCTTAGATGCCAATTTGGAGGAAGACTCGCATGCTTTTACTAATATGCACATTACAATCGTTATTGGAAAAATAACTTTTCTTAAAGGAAAAAGTAAGTCACTTTATTTACAGGGGAAAGAAAATGCTTTCTCAAAAGTGGAAAAATGAGTTCTCTTCTTGAAGAGGATCTTACCAAAGGAAAGAGTTGATATGACCTATAAATTAAAACAATAAAAGTACAAAAATTCAATTGAGCACATCTTATATAGAACTTTATCGTGTACATCTTATTGTCGATTTGGAGGAAGGCTTATAAGATTTTATCAATGTGCACATTCCAATTGTTATTGGAGAAAAACATTATTATTGAAGAAAAAAGTAAGTCACAAATGCAAGTGAGAAGGAAAAGTACAAAACTCTATGTACACATATTATATGAAACTCTATTGTATACATCTTAGTTGCCAATTAGCAAGATGCTTGCATCCATTTACCAGTGTGCACATTTCATTTGTTATTTGGAAAAATCACTTTTCATTAAGAGAAAGGTAAGTCACAAATGCAAGTGACAAGGAAAAGAATGAAAGTACAAAACTCTATTATGCACATTTTAGATGAAATGTTATTTTGTGCATCATAGTTGTCAATTTGGAAGTAACAAATGCAAGTGACAAGGAAAGATAAATGAAAAGATCAAAAGTACACAACTTTATTGTGAACATTTTATACCAAATTCTATCATGTGCATCTTAGTTGTGAATCTAGAGGTGTTATAGCAAGATTTTCCTCACCCAATGCAACTTGCTCAAAAGTCCTTTTCCATTTCCCTATGCAGACTTGAAGTCCCTTTTGCACTTCCCAAAGCCAAAAAAACATATTTTTCCACATATACATGCCCTAATAGCTATACAGTAAGTGTATACATAGGCTACACCATTACAGTCCACATACATCGGGTTTTGTGCTCAAAATTAAAAATTGTGTCGGGTTTCCATGTCACATTTACGAGATCCATGATCCTTGACCTTCCATATACTGGAAACTTCCGACTTGGCCCTTCAATTCCATTTGAAGGCTATAAATTGGGCCATATCCAAGCCATGGAGGAGGGGCGAATTCAACTTTTGAGAGAAAAGATACTCTGGAGATATTTTCACTTCACATTGAGTCTACATCCATTTGTCCTTTAAAGTCTAAACACGTTGTTCATCCCCCAAGCTCTTCTCTCTTTGATGGAGAACCTCATTGTCTCTCTTACATGATCTTGCCTTTGATGGAGGCCTAGTTGGAAGGGACTTGGTTTCTCGGGTTCGAGACATGTCGACACGGGATTTAGTCACTGATACACTTATGTTGATCATTCTTTAATAGAAATACTCTTTTCTCCTTCAATTGATATCTTGCAAATATTTGAATTGTTATTCCATGGGTGTATTTTTTATGAATGTTAATGGATTATGCTATTACATGTGCTAACATTATATATTATCACCATATGATTGTGTATCTTGGTTTTTGAGGACAAGTTGCATGTATAAAGCTTTGGTCATGTGCTCAACAATGGTCTTCATTGAACATTCAAATGAGGTAGGCTCTTTATCTTGTCTTGTTAGCATTTTTCATTTATATAGCATACTTGGGATTAGAGTTGATTTCTTCATTCATTATGTCTATTGTGGTTTACCCCATGCCATAGAGTGATTTTCCTCGTAACATAATTGATGACCATATCGGGGAATGAATCTTCTATTTTTGGGGTTTGGAGTGTTTCTTCTCCTTCGCTTGCTCTCTATTAGCCCGAGTTTTCTTGTCGCATGATTGCTTGACAGCCTATTTTTAGTTTGTATCTGAGTTTCTTGGCTTAATCCTTTCCCTGGCAGTGTTTTAATACATATAAACAAGTTTTCCCTTAACAGACAAATACATACATGAGTTGTCCTTCTATAGGGCGTGTACAGACACGAGTTTTCCTTAAACAGTCACGTACATCAAATTTTTAGGCTTTTTGTCTGAGTTTGGTATTTTTTGGGTGAGTTTTGATGGTCGTCGAGTCTTCTTGGGTCTTTGTCCTAGCTGATGAGTGCCTACATAGTGATAAGAAGCCTTATTTTTCATTGGTTGTCCTTGCATCTTGGTCTGAGTGTGTGCTTCTTGGTATCCTGCTTGGCTTGTCTCTTTTTTCTTGCAGTAGGGTCTATACATCAAGCTGTTATTCAGTCCTTGCATTTTCATTTCTCTATAGTGAAAATACAAAAAAATATACATTTTTCATTTTGGAATTTTCTCTTTTTGGGTTGATAGTATTTATGTTGATACATATGGAAAGATTGCATCTTATTAAAATTGCAGTGTTGAATTGAAAATCGCATTTGAAAATCTTATCATCTTTTGAGAATTAGGACTTAACACTTTATTTGTATTCATTTATTTTTATATGCCAAGTCATAACATCATCAGTTTCAAGACCATATCTTATGAGTAAACAAAATCATTAAAAGTTACGTTGATTAATTAAAATTGATTAGAAACGATTTTGTTTTTTAGAGTACACAAACAATAATAGGATATAGTGCATTGGAATAGGATTTTGTGAGTAAAATTATCCAAGGCTATTAAACTCAACATATGTGTCTGACCAGGGAGTGGTGAAATCCATTGTGTAATTAGTGTCGTCATGACACTCTGCTCACACCGGAGTTAAGCACGAGTTTGTGTGAAGTTGGTTGTAGAGATATCCCTCTAATACCTTCTTAGCATCATATATATTTTTGGGGATCTATTCGTATTCGAGGGTATTGCTAGTACCTTTACCTCCTTGAGAGGCGGTTCTTTCAAGATTTTGGGCTTTTTTACCCTACCCATATGGTGGACCTGACTTACGATTATTCGCCTGCGCATTGGTTATATCATGGTGGCTTTAGTTGCTTGACATGGGTAACCTCATAGGTTACTTGCACGGGTTATTCTACAGGTACCCTGAGTTAGATAAGGGTCGGACAACACACAACCTTTATGGAGAATTACCTCTCCTGGGGGATCTGACCAACTATGTTGTTAAGCTCACGAGGGCCCTTATAAATAATTCGGATACCTACGATATTTTGAAGGGAGTCTTAGGACCCTCTTGGGTGAGGCATACCTACTCTAGTGAGGGAGGCCCCTTTTCAGCCACTATATATTGTTTGTGTGCATTTGGCCTTTTGTTTATTTTGGTATTCTCTCTAGTTGTTAGTTAGCCCTAGGATTGTTTTTTATATCTCAAGTCTTGAGTCATAGTGGAGCCAGACCAGCTTCCTCGCAGGTCTCGCCATTTGTTGAAGTTACCACCGCATCTTGAGTCTTTTCCTTCTAAAAGGTGTAAAGTTATCAAACGTGGTACACACACCTCCACTTACCAGACTTGTGATCATACAAGTATGAGTATTGAGTTGACTCAGAAATTTACTGGGAGTCCTTCGACTCCCATACCTTTCGTAGTTAATGGATCTCCTTTGATTCATTCAACTACTATGGTTGTAGTGTCAGAGGTTCCCATCATTACTCCTATCCAGCCTATGGTCTCTACTCAACCCATAATAATGAACCCTTTCGGGCCTCTTTTTCATTCAACCAGATATAATTCTCAGTCCATATCTTTGGACTCTAGCCCTTTCTCTTATGGTATGCCAAATCTGACATTGCAATTTTCATCCTCCATTCCAATGACTAATACAAATCCTAGTATTTGACTTGGGGGCATGAACCCCCCTTATATTCCTCTTTTGTTTGGTGGAAGTCAAATCCCCCAAATGAATCCTACGATTGGGGGTCAACCTCCATTTTGTTTTGGGTATAATACTATTCTTAATGTTCCTGGATGGAGTAATCAACCGGGTGGACAATCTCCTACCTATGTTCCATCATTTCCCCCTTCTTCCTCCACACTGATTCCGACTAATACTTTTGTTATGATGAATCCACCTTTATCCTCTGGATTTCCACCCAAAGGTGGTTAGTTTCATATGGGAAACCCCTAGCTTGGAGATCCTCTAGTTGGGGGCAATGTTTATAACCCTCATTATAACATTCCTACAAGTATGGTGCCAACCCCCCCTTTTATGAATCAGTTTGGAGGAGGATATTATCCTCTTGGACAGGGCCATGGTGCATACCAGAACCCTGGCTGGGCTACAATCCCTCAACAACAATATTTACTGGGAACATGGGTTTAGATTCCACAACCCTAGCTCCATTTTCTAGCCACGCTTAACTTTCCAAACTTGTCAAGATTAATGAATGACTCGATGCATCATGATCCATCATGACCCCCCGTCTCAACTAAGCTTCCTTCGTATATTCTAAAATTCAAGGGCAAGACTGGTGAGAATCCTGGTGATCACGTTACTACTTTTCATCTTTGGTGCTTGTCCAATTCTCTCAATGACGACTCTATTCATTTGAGATTGTTTCCACGCACCCTCACGAGGGTTTCTGCAAAATGGTACATTGAGTTACCAAGGGGGACATACAGAAGCTTTAACCAGATGGTTTTAGTCTTTCTCAACCACTTCCATTTGTCAGTTCATTACGATGTCATCATAGAAATCCTATCATCGCTTTGTTAGGATAAGGCCACACATATATCAGACCACATCTAAGAGTGGCACAGATGAAAGAGGTTGATCAAAGCCTTCATTGCTCCAGATTTCCTGTTGGAATGGTTTCTTAATTCTTTATTACCTTATATTTCAAAGGATGTTTCTACATCTGGGGTAACCTCTGAAGAGGAAGCAATTTTTAAATCCCAACAATTAGATCTCATATATGCTCAGTCTTGGATGTTATACAAAACTCTTCCTGACACACCGATGTCAAATTATGACCCAAGACAAAATCCTGGGCTCCATGCCGATGGCATTATAGGCTCTGCAAATACTAAGTCTGCAGAATTGGTGATGAACCAATTGAAGGAGTTGTCTCTAAGACAGTCTGCAGTAGGACCAACTTTATCTGCAACCTTCATTCCCACTCAGTCGACAGATGTGCATTCTGTACAATCGTCGACCAACCCAAATGGTAACCAACAACTAGGAATGAATAGAAGGAAAGGACGAGGTAATCATAAGGGTAGGGGGAATAATAATAATAATAAAACCAAGGACAATGCTAACAATGATAGATTGAATGTCAATGCTAGTGGGCTCAATAAATAAAAGAGGAAGGTGAAGTTTCCTTGTAAACTTTGTAAAAATGATCACCTTACCCACTTATGCCCCAAACTTGAGGAATTCTCAAGGCTCTTATCTCAACCTCCCATTGTGTTGACCAATACATTTCCACACAATCAACACATGGCTTCAAGCTCCTCTAATTCTCGAAATGCATCGAGTGGGAATCAAAACCACCTGGTGCATGATGGTGACCGTCTATGTGTAAATATGGTCAAGTCTTAGATTTATGTAGCCACTCAACCTCGCGATTACAATTCTTCACAGACTGTTCAAGTTATGGATTCTCCCCCTCCTCTGGAAACACCTTTATAGATTGAAAATCTATAGCCTCCACCTCGTATTCCGAAAGGAGTACTAAAATGCTCTGCTCACAACCCTAATTCTAGAGCTACCCATAAATATTTGATTATCAAATATATGGGTCAAACCCCTTGTGCGATGTCAACTTTGGAGGCACTCCAGATGTGTCCTTCACAGAGGAACACCTTTCTATCTTATTTAGGAGCTCTAGACCCATGTGGCTCGAAGGTTATCAAGTTTGACATCATGGATGTTCAACCTCACTTGCCTTACCACGTGACCTTTCAAATCCATGTGGATTACTCGAACTATACCATCAAACGTATTGTTATTGATGAAGGTGCTACGACATGCGTGATGTCCCTAACTTGTTGGAAACTCATTGGCTCTCCAACCCTCTCTCAATCTCTGACTATGTTGACCGAATTTGATGATCGTTCTTTCTGTCCCCATAGAATTCTTCCTTGTTTTCTGGTCCAGTTAGATGGAAAGATAGTGGAGATGGATGTCAAGGTGGTTGATGCACCCCTTGACTATAATTTATTGCTAGAGCGTAATTGGAATTATGCCATGACTGCGATCGTGTCATCTGTTTTTCACACTTTATTCTTTCCTCACGAAGGGAAAATCGTGACGATTGATCATTTCTCCTTTGCGCATGCTAGTCCCAATGCATCAGTTGGACCGTCAATCCTAGTGATCAATAATTCTCAACCGATAACTGAGGATATTGGTGTCAGAATGTACTCCTCTCTTATGGGTACCTTTAATTTCACAACACCAATTCATCACATTTATGCCATTTCCAATAGGTCTTCTTCGTCAATTAGGTCCATTCCTTTCCGTACTTCATATTTCAACGTTCCTTGGACCCTACCTTCCCTGACCATGTCTTTTGAAGGCCAGTTTGATATTGGAATGGAAATTCCACCGTCAGCGACACAGATAGTGTATCAAGTTGTTCTTGACTCTACTGTTGACCCCGATCCTGTCTCCTTGCAGAAAGACAGGGAGGATCCTGTTCTCGATCCTGTATGGGCCACATCATTGTCTTGTTCACGTGATTTCCTTGATGATACTTTACCTTCGGATGAAGCCATTGTAGAGGCCATGAATGGTCCTGATAGGCCATGGGATGATATGCATCAACACTCTTACTTCCTCCAAGAGATTGTTAGGATTGAACAAGACGATTTTAGATCTATCTTGACTGAGATGGTCGATCATGTCGTAGTTCCACTAGATACACACGAAATTTATGCCAAAGGAAACATGGCGAATATTTCTCCTACCATCACGATCGACATCGCTCGAGTTCCTGGAAATATTGAAAATGTTTATATCGGTGTGGATTGTTTGCATCAAGAAATTCAGATCAACATCGATCTCTTCAAGGAATTTCATTATGTATTTGCTTGGTCATATGAAGAGATGCCAGGAATCGACCCTCACATTGTCGAACATGAAATTAAGAGTTATCTGGATGGTAGACCTATTCAAAAACGTCTCTGAGATTTTAATCCTAGGAAGGCCCCTGCTATTAAGGTAGAGGTGGAGAATCTACTCAATGTTGGTTTCATTTACCTAGTTCCTTTGACCAAATGGGTGTCCAATATCGTTCCTGTGAATAAGAAACAAGGAACCATCTATGTATGTATGGATTTTTTAGACTTGAATGAGGCTTGGCTTAAAGACAACTTCTCGACACCTTTCATTGATCAAATTCTCAATGAGTGTGCGAGAAGCAAGGTTTTTTATTTTATGGATGGATTTTTAGGATATAATGAAATTCAGATCAAACTCGAGGATTAACATAAGACGAAATTTATATGTCCTTGGGTTACTTTTGCATACCGGAAAATTCCTTTCGACCTTAAAAACATTGGAGCATCCTTCCAACGCACCATGACCTTTTTTGTTCATGATCTCAAACAAATCGTCGAAGCTTATATTGACGATCCCGCTGCTCACTCTCACAATAGAGAAAATCATTCTATTCACCTTCGATTAGTATTTGAGATATGATGTTATTATCACATCCATTTAAATCCTCAAAAGTTCATCTTTTGCATTAGTTTTAGACATCTCTTAGGGTTATTTGTTTATGAGAATGGGATATTGGTGGATCCTATGAAGGTTGAGGCAATACTTTGATTGCGTCCCCTGCGCAACATTCATCAACTTCAAGGTTTACAGGGGAAAGCTAACTTCTTGCGTCGGTTCATAGTGAAATATGCCAATATCAGTAAGGGTTTCATGTGTCTTTTGAAGGACACTCTGTTTATATGGGACGAGAGAGCCCAGGAATCCTTCGATGCTCTTAAGAAATATTTGATATCGACGCCTCTACTAAAGCCTCTTGACTACAGTAGATATTATTTTCTTTATATCGCCGCGTCCGAAGGGATGATTGGTATGGTTCTAGTTTAGGAATACGATGATCTCCATGAGCATTTTGTCTACTATCTTAGTCGAAATATAATCGTTCCTGAGATTAAATACTCTCACGTCGAGAAGCTAGCCTTAGCTGCCGTACATGTAGTCTAGATATTACGACATTATATATTGCTTTGTAAAACTACCATAGTTTCGGATGTCAATCCATATCAATACATCCTTACCAGGCATATCATAGGGGGGAAATACAATAAGTGGATTTTCATCTTGCAAGAGTTTGATCTTGACTTTGCTTCGACGAAGTCCAAGAAATCGCTAGTTTTTACTGAGTTAATATCGGATTTCCCTCAACTAGATGAGGAAGTTATCCATGTTGATTAGTTCTCGAATGAACACATTTTCCTTATCTCATCTTTGGACCCCTGGTATGGAGACATTTTGATCTATCTTCAAAACTTGAAGTTCTCTCAACATCTCTCGCGAGACGACCAACGACATATACAGAATCAAGATAAAAACTACATTATCATCGAAGACACTTTGTATCATCGAGGCATAGATAATATCTTGTGTCATTTCTTGACTCATGAAGAAGCTAATCATATTCTTAATGAATGCCACAACGGGGCTTGTGGTGGTCATCTATTTGGGCTTGCGACTACCCAAGAAAAATTATGAGCTGGTTATTTTTGGCCGTCATTTTTTAAAGATTGCATTGAAGAGGTCAAGAAGTGTCACCCCTGCCAGGTGTTCACTCCAAAAATGCACTCACATCCAACCCCTCTTCACCCATTCATCATCATTAGTCCCTTCACTAAGTGGGGAGTGGATTTTATCGAATGTAACCCAGCTTCGGCTGGGGGGCATTAGCATATTATCGTGGTCATGGACTACTTCAGTAAATAGGAAGAGGCCATGCCTACTATTAAATTCGATGGTAAGACTACAACATTTTTCATGTTCAATGAAATTATAGCCCGGTTCAAAATCCCAAGGGATATTGTCACTGATCATGGCAGTCACTTTCAAAATGAAATGATGAACTAATTCAAATTAAAAATAGGGTTTAAGCATGGTCATTCTTCCCCTTATTATCCCCATGAAAATGGACAAGTAGAGGTTATGAATAAATCACTCAAGACCATTTTGAAAAAAACTGTCAACCAGAGAAAATCTGACTGGCATCTAATGCTTTACCCTATTCTTTGGGCATATCGAACCTCGGTTAAAACTTCCACCGGTGTTTCTCCTTTCCAGTTAGTACATGGTGTTATCACATAAATTTGTCATGGGTCATACACAGTTGTTGTTAAGACCTAGGTATACACCTCTACCCTGTCTCCCTCTTTTTTGCATACGTTACTATAATTTTTTCCTCTTCTGGTTGATAAATTCAGGATGGTCAAGTATGTTGTATGCATAGGGAAAAACTATAATGAGAAAAATGAAGCATTTAGAGCAGTCCATTTCGGGCTTGAAATACAAGCAAACAGAAAATTTCAACTTTCAACGATGGAGGTCCCATGTGCAGTTCAGATTAACGTTCTCGTGCATTCAGAGTTTCAAATTCATGCAAGGATTAACAACCAGACAGAAGCCTCGAAGTGTCGAAGTCCCGAAGTAATGAGAGACTACCACGTCAACCGGGAGAAAGTCACCTTAGGAGATATTCATGCCTGCGTTCAAAAGCTCCTGAAGCCCGAAGTGTCAAACTAGCGAGAGACTTCCATGTCAACCAGGAGAAAGTCACTTCGAAAGATATTCATGCCCACGTTTAAAATCTCTCAAATCCTGAACTGCCAAAGTAGCAAGAGACTGCCACATCAACCAAGATAAATTCACTTCTGGAGATATTCATGCACACGTTCAAAATCTCCCGAAGCCCAAAGTCTTGAAGTGATGTCAGGATGACACGTCGCTTCAGGTCCTATCATTCCATGGGTGTTTTTCAATTCAACACATGGCACTTATCCACCAAGGATGCATATCATTCATTTCAGGCTACCACGTCACTCTGGGCCTGTACCACTTCGGGATTTTTTCATGCTTCCTAGTTTTTCATGCTTCCCAATCCAAAACTCATGAAGCCCAAAGTGCCAAAGTACCAAAGACAAATGGTGCTCATCCGTCAGCAACTGTGACAACACAATGACGTCAGGACACCATGTCAAATTCAGGAATCGTCCTCCAGGAGATATTCTTTCTTAGCACTCAAAGCCTCCAAGCGCCAAAATAGGCTCCATCTCTAAACCTGGTTAAAAGGATTATGGATTTGGTAGACGGATAAATTTTAGCAGGGGTGCTAAAATAACAGGGTTTCCTAGATCACAGATTGCAACAGATCGACGACTACACTTCGTTGTGGGAACAGAAAGTTCTCAAACGCTAAAATATTAGAGTGGTCCCACAATCGAAACCATGGTATAGCTAAAGAGGTACGTGGAAGTTGGTGGTGGATTGCGGGGATCAAAGCAGTGTGGATCGAAACCGCCCTTGGAAACTTCTGTAATCACGTGATTATATAGGGCCCAATCCGAGAGCAGCGTGCGGCAACAAACTAGGCATTAGGACTCATCCTGATCCCAAGGATAAATCAGTTAATGAAAGAAGGACCGATGGTTGAACAATCGACTACCCCATTAAATGAAAGCATGGAGGGTATGGCTGAGGAGGCAGAAAACTGTTAGCCCGAAGTACCACAGAGGGCAGTTTTTCCTTCATGCCCATACTGATCAAAGTTTCCTTCTGACAGAAGGAACAAGACAGACAAGAGAAGACACATGACAATGGAGAATCCTAGGATAGGAGAGACATATCACACTCCTAGTAGTGGTGGATGGTTTTGATTATAAATACATCAGATGAATGATATGGTAAGGAGTGGGGGGGTTCGGCCCAAGACTGGAGGAGGTTTTGAGAAATGTTTATGACTATATATTTCAGTTTGTAAGCCGGAGGGGCATGTGGCTGTAAATTGTATGTTATTGAATATTCATATGAGTTGTTTCATCTGACTTGTCTTCTATGTTCTATGTTCTATTCTTCATATTTTTTGAATGTATTGTTGATTTTAAGGATTAAAATTTGACTTTGATGGATAGATTCTTGATGCAGTAGAGGATCTGCTGTAAGTTTGCCTATTTATCATTTTTTACTGTTCAGACACATATAAATTCTCTTTGCAGAGAGGATATCTTCTTAGTGAATATTCATCTATATGTTATTCTCGTATTCTTCTCTTCATCATTATACAAATATTTTATCTGATAGGGAGCTTAAATTCCTTCAATGAGAAGACTATTTATGACTCCATAGCCCAATGCTCCATCACTGATATGCAGTGATTTCTGTTGTATTTTCCTTTCTTTAAATTCTTGTTGATCTCCGATCTCAAAATAAATTAAATCAAATTTGTATGTTACCAAGATTACTCCCATTTGTAGTCTGAGGGTGACTCTTGGAGTGATAACACACGGTGTGGAGTTGATTCTCTCGATTGAATGTGAAATCCCTTCTCTCAAGTTGGCAGTTAAGCTCCTTCCTGACACCCTTGATCTTTAAGAATGCCTTGTACACCTAGAGCACCTAGATGAGTAGCGTCAAGATGCCTATATGGCTATCGAAGCAAATAAATGACATGTCAAGGTTCAGTATGATTGGTATTTTTGTCCCCAGTAGTAACCTGAGGGTGACTTGGTCGTCTTGTATGTCCAAGCCAAAGAACAGTTGGGGAAAGGAAAGTTTAACCCCATGTGGCACAATCCTTATATCGTGCAATGTGTTTTTGAAAAAGAAGCATATGAGTTGGAATATTATGAAGGGAATATGTTGGATGACCCTAAAAATGAGCTCTACCTTAAATGATATTACGCTTAAGCCCTCAATCTTGGGCGTGAATTTTTGTATACTAGTGTATCTTAGTGTATATATATGTTTTCCTTTGCGTCAATCAGCGTGCTTAATCGAGTTTTCCCTTGGTTGGCAGATGTCAATGGAATATTCAGTTTACTTAGGATTCACAGAGGGTGCCAGTCGTCATACACAGAAATTGGCTTCCATCGCTTGGGTCATTTATTCACTTGAGGGTCAACTGGCATCTTTAGGTGGATTTTGTCCAGTGCCATCAACAAATAATGTGGTTGAGTATAGAATTGTTATAGAGATTTTAAACGATGCCATTTCTCATGGTGTTCGATCTTTAGAAGTTCGACTGGACTTCCAGTTAGTAGTATGTCAGTTAAACGATAGTTACCATGTGCGAGACCCTACTCTACTTCGACGATTCCTATGGGTATGAATTTTGGAACAACACTTTGATTTTATTATTTATAATCACATACCTATAAGTTCTAATTATGTATCTGATGCATATGTTAATTATGTTTTAGATTGGCATTTGTCACATAACTAAAGTAAAGAAAACACATCTATCAATGTACACATTGTATCATATATAAGTAAAGTTGAAGACCATTTTTTTTATATTTCATATCTCCAAAAAATATGGTGTCATAGTACAAAATGGGGCTCACACAATCCTCAAGAAAGGTGTCACATTTTTCCTCATTTTTTCATGTCGCCTCGATTTTCATATCCATTGTTGGGAAGTTTTTCGACACATGATTTTTGCCAATGGTTTTCTATTTCCGGTTAAGGAATTAGGGTTGTTGACTAATCCAGGTCACTGGGTTAGGGTTTTGGATTCCATCGGCTCTTATATGTATATTGTATTGTAAACAGTGTATCACAATGAATGAATATAGAATATGTTGGTTTTCCTGGTTTGGGTTTTCCAGGGGAAAATTATCTGTGTAATGTGTGTATTTTTCATTGTATCTTTTTTGTTCTTTTATTGAAAATATATTTGCAGTAAAAAATTGTACAAGGTTAAAATCTACAGTAATCTACTCAGATCTTCCTGTATCTATATATAGCATTAACATTGTAGAAAATAAATCTCTACTAGATATTTACACTTAATTTATTTAACAGTTTTTAATTTTCGTATGAAAAGAATAGTCTATTTTAACTTTTATTTCCAAATTAAAAAAAGATCTTATATTAGATATATAATAAAAATTTTACAATAACATTCCATAAGGAGATTACAACTATTTTCCTTTGTCAAAACATAACTTCCCCATCAACACTAGTTGATCCAAAAATACTTTCCAAAAAGACAAAGTCCATCCTATACTATTCCTTTTACATAATCCTAACAAAAATCCAAACTCAAATGACTTGAATTAAAATTCAGATAGTCTTTTAAAAGAATCTACTCGATCTCCCATCCCTCTGGAATAATATAAAATACCTTCATCCAAAAGCAAAGCCTTCTTTGAAAGTTGATCATCTTCCCTATTATATTCCCTATAAATATGTTGGATTTTTAAAGTTTGAAAACGTTCACTCAACTGGCGTATTCTAGTCATATAAGGTTGTAAAGTACGCCCTTACAAGTTATTTTTAAAGGAAAATCAACCAACTATTACTTTAGAGTCTCCAACCAACTATAAGCAAGAAACATGTTTATAAAGAGAAAAAAACAAGATACTCCACAAGGCCAAGAGTCCCCCCCTTGTATTATTTCCATCTCCACGGTTCAACTTAATGTTGGAAACACCCAAGACTGGACATTTTAGAATAGCACCTGCACCACATTTGTCTCCCCCATGTTGAGAAGCACCATCGAAAACAACAACAACAATATTCCCCTCCAGCAAGGGACGACGATTTATTCTTTGTGAAGAGATAGAAAGAACTTGTTCGAGCTCGCCCAAATCTTGTAAAACTTGATTACACACCCTAAAAAGAGACAAATTTTGATCTTCAAAAATAATCAGATTTCTATGTCTTCAAACCTCCCAATAGATGTAACAAGGAATTTCCTTCCAATTTTCCTTCTCATTGTTCCAAGCCTGGAAGCAATCATGAAGTTGTCCACATTCCCAATCTCTTTGAATCTTAAGAAAATTTAATATGTATTTTCAAACTTCTTTTGTGAAATAACAATAAATCATCAAATGATTTATTGATTCATCCCCCTCTCCACACATAACACATCTACTAGGACTAGAAAAACAACTTTTCAACAAGTTATACCAAGTTAAAATTCTATTTTATATCATCAACCAACTAAATAATTTAATTCTCAATAGAATCTGCCATTTCCAAAAATTAATCAACCAGTCCTCTGAACCATCATCAATACCATCTAAAAATTAAACCTCATAAGCTTGTTTTGCAGAGACTTTCCCTTATTTATTGTCATAAGACTAAACAATAGAATCACTCTCATAAGATAAAACAAAACCAAAATGTTTAATTCCCCTCACATAACACTCTCATTGAAATTTTTGATCCCCAGAAAAATCAAGCATTTCTACACTTTTAAAATTAAAACCATGTAAAAAATATGTATCATTAGAAGCTACTTGTGCCAAAAAATTTAAACCTTTTTATTGAAATGTGGAAACCAAATTCTCAGACAATTTGTAGTAATATTGTGATCCTATCATAGGATCCAGCCCAACACAAATATTCCACCCATTTCCAGAATTCCAGGCTATCCAGTACGTGATAAGAGGCAATGAAGAAGTAAGAGCTCTCCAACAATTTGATATGCCTTTCAAATTCATTCTCCCTTTCCTAAACCACTCAACTACAGATTTATTTTCCAGATATTTTTTAAGAATCACTTCATGCCACAGACCTAGAACCAAAAGACTCCTCCACAAACTATTTACTTCCAAAGCTTTTCCAAAACATAAAATATTTTTAAATCCCCAACCTCCATTCTTCTTTGGCTTTTCAATCTTGTTCCAATTTACCAGATGAACACTTTCTTTCACTTTTTTTCCAATCCACAAAAAACTGAACATCCTCCTTCTAATTCTATCTAAAATACTTTTAGGAATCTTAGCCATAGAAATCCAATAAATAGAAATGCTTTCCAAGACTGATTTTACAAGTATAAACCTACCCCCTAAAGTGAGTCATCTATGACACCAATTTGAGACTCTTTTCTCCATTTTTATAAGCAAAAATCTCCAATCATTTTACAGAGTAGCAATTGGGTTTAAGAAAGAACCCCAAATATTTAAAGTCATCATCTAAATAGTTCACCTCATAAGGTAAGAAATATTTCGATTGAGATAAATCCTCCCTAGACCAACCTGATTCCAAAAATTGTGACTTATGAGAACTAAAGGTCATCCCTATAGCATTGCAAAACAAATTAAGTGCATCCTTTAAAATTTTCCATTCTATCAATGATCCTTTTCCAAATAAGAAAATGTCATCCACAAAAAGAAAATGAGTAATTATAACTCCATTTGCTACTGAGACTCCTTCAAGTTTACCATCTTCAACAAGCTTAAGAAGAATTCTACTAAGACCTTCAATTATAATTAAAAATAATAGAGTAGAAGGAGGACAGCCTTGCCTCAAGCCTCTCGAGCTTCTAAAGATACTAGAGGGGATACCATTAATTAGGAGAGAGAAATTCACTGAGCTGACAAACCCCATAATCCAATCAGTAGCTTCCAATCTGAGACCAATCTGTAGTAGAACTAGTCTAAGAAAATTCCACTCAACCCTATCATAAGCTTTCATCATATCAAACTTCAAGACCAATGCTTTTGATTTCTTTATCTTTATACTATGCAAAGTCTCTTGATCTACTCCAATTGCATCAGTAATCTTCCTGTTCTCCAAGAACCCAAACTGCTCCTTTGATATACCTTTTGAGAGAAAAGATTTGATTCTATAAGCAATGATTTTTGTAATTACCTTGTACATCAAATTACACAGAGAAATGGGTCTAAATCTTGCAAAGGACTCATTCTTGTCACTTTTCGGAATAAGACCTACAAAAGTAGCATTGAGAACCCCAATTATCTTCCCCTTTAACTTGGATTCCTTTACCACTTCTAACAATTCAGGGCCCAAAAGATCGAAAAATTCCAAGAAAAATTCAACATTCCAGCCATCCAGCCCAGAGATTTTTGAAAAAGAAAACCCTTTCAAAGTGGTCAGCAACTCGAATAATAGGAAAGGGGCACCAATTCTCTCCCCCTCTTCCAAAGAAAAGGGTATAGGATAAGCTTGAATAACTTCCAACTGATGAACAATATAAATATGCACTTGAGCTTTAAAAATATTTTGAAAATATAAGACAACTTCCTTTTCTAAATCCTTCTGACTAGTAGCCAAAGAACCATTGTAATCCTCTCTCTTTCAGGGCCTCTAAATATAATTAAATACTACTTTAATGACTCTTTTATGTAAGAATTTTTTTGTATATATGAAGTAAAATTCATATTTTTGTAAGATCTGCAAGTAAGAAGTTTCATTTACAACAATTTAGTTTAGAATTCTCTTTATGCAAGGAATAAAACTGGTAAATAGACGACATAATAGAAACTCGCATACAGCATAATAGTGACTTAGTTTAGATTTTTCTTGATGCAAGAGTAAACTAGTAAATAGGTAGTATAATAGAAACAAAAAATTGATTACAATATTTACAAATAAATCAACTAGTAAAATGCATACCTCAACCTCAAGTTCTGGTTGATTTAGTCCCTTGCTCCTTTGTCCTTGTCCTCTCCCAAATTGCCCAAAACTAAATATTTTCCTCCTAGCCAGCTAGGAATAGCCTCTTTGGCTCCCTAGCTCCAGGAATCCTTGTGGTTTATTAGCCCCCGAGCCCAAATTTCCCAACAACAGCAGTGCCCAAGTAAAAATCCCCTAAAACAATTTTTCCTTGCAATCTCCTCCGTTTTCCCTCCTTATTCTATAATTTTCCAAAAAAGAAGACCCCCTTCCAAGTCCTCTTCCCTCTTCCTTATCATCCTCTCTTGAATCCCCCTCCCTCATTAAATTCCCAACTGCCTTATCCTCTCTTGAATCCCCCTCCCTCATTAATTCCCTCACATACACTCACCCTTCAAGAAACTTCATCTTGAATTTATAGTAATTTACAATACAAGGGAAATAAAACATGATTCATACATCTAGATTAAATAAGTAACATCATCAATTTAAAACACTTATACATACTAGTGTACTTGTGCTAGGCATGCATGCATAGCTAGCACATACATGAATCACACGTGTACTAATGACAATAATTTATCACACCTAAAGTAATTCTTGTATGTGTCCAATCCAATCAACTATGCCATTCATTTTATAAAGAATAGTAAACCATTTAAAATATTTGCAAAATCCTCAATTAAAATAATTTAACACAAGCAACATTCACTGAGATAATTGTAGTTCATTTAAGCATATATATATATATATATATATATATATATATATAAACGAGAGGAAATCAAGAAATTCTACTATAAGGTGAAAACACCACAAACTCTCAACTACTTCTAGTCATCCTTCCTTCCTAACCTACTTCCATCTTCCATCCCTATCCTTCCTTTGCTAGACTATCTTGGAGCATCAACTATATTGACCTAACTCCATATAGAACCCGTAAGCGGAAGTTTCAACTCTCTTGACCAAGCTTCCCCAGCAAGAAGTTAGAAGTCATCATCACACGTCTAGGGGAGTGTGAACTAACATTGTTCTCCCATTAGTCCAGGTTTCAGAGGATACACGGTGGGAAATGCCTCCACCCCTCCTAATAGAACTAGGGTCAACACCCTACCATGGACCATACACTGGCACTATGTTGTTGGGAAATTTGTCATCATATATTCAGTTTCAAGCAGTCTCGCCACCTGAAAAACCTGCACTTGTTGACATATCATAACAATACATTTGATCCAACATAATTTAACATACAAAGATTCATACCATATTGTTTCTCGATCAATGTTCACGACATCAACCTTTTCTTGTCATTATCCTTTGGTTATTTCATAGCCCATTGACCTACAGATTAGTCTCTAACACAAACTCATACATATCTATGCATTATTATCATGTAAATGCATTTAATCATATCCTCAATTCGGTATCCACGTACCAACAACTTTAAA
>ML798180.1:875129-909940 GCA_009831015.1 Picea engelmannii
TATGTTTTTTTAGATCTAATACATGCAAAATAAGTGTCTCATTTATCTTTAACATGATTAAAAAAATATTGTTTATTATATTTTTTTTACATACATGATTGTAGCTCATTTAATCTTAAATGTTTTATTTTGTCTATGTCTCTGGTAGGTAAGTATTATTATAGGTAAACCATGTGGGTTTGAAGAGGCATTTAGGATCCTCTCTTTCTACTCATTTTCTCACCCTTCTGGATTTTTTTGGATAGTCTTCTAGGGTTTTCTTGGATTGTTTCTAGGTTATTTCCAAGGGTTTTAGAGGTCATTTCTGGGTTTTTTTTTTTTTGTTTATCAATGGAAATTTCAGGGTTTTTTGGGTTGTTCAAAGGTTTTAATAAGGGTTGTAGGTTATGATTTGTTTCAGGGAACAATTTCATAACCTTCAATCATGTGAGTGGTTAAGCCTTAGGTTTCAATTTTGAAACCGTGCTCTGATACCATATGTAATGCTCTTTCTTTCAGGGCCTCAAAATATAATAAACTCCTAGTGTAATGACTCTTTTATGTAAGAAATTTTTTGTATATATGAAGTAAAATTTATATTTCTGCAAGATCTACAAGTAAGAAGTTTCATTTACAACAATTTAGTTTAGAATTTTCTTTATGCAAGGAATAAAACTGGTAAATAGACGACATAAAAACAACTCGTATATAGCATAATAGCGACTTAGTTTAGATTTTTCTTGATGCAATAGTAAACTGGTAAATAGGCAGTATAATAGCAACAATAAAAGGCAGTATAATAGCAACAACAAATTGATTACAATATTTACAAATAAATCAACTAGTAAAATACATACCTCAACCTCAAGTTATGGTTGATTTATTCCTTACTCCATTATCCTTGTCCTTGCCCAAACTGCCCAAAAGTAAATATTTTCCTCCCAGCCAGCTAGGAACAGCCTCTCCGGCTCCCTAGCTCCATGAATCATTGCAGTTCCTGGCCTCTGAAAACCATATAATTCGGACGAGGCTCTGCCACTTATATTTTCTTCGTAATGTCAGCGACATGCAGGACCCCTTTTTGCAGAGGAGTCTGGACTTTGAACCCATTCTTGCCAGGTCAGATGTATTATTGGCAAGTTGCAAGAGACTATGCTGACATGTCAATTGACATACTGGTTGTGTTATCAGTTAGTGGGTGGCGAAGCTTTTCGAATGCTTGAGTTTTGGGCGCTGGCAAGTCAGCTTAGCCTTTTAGATTGCATGAGATGATAGAGTATATTGTTAAAGTATTTGGTTATATAAAATTATTAGTTCTAAATTATAGTGATAATAGTCTGATAACATACTTAGAAACTATAGTGGTAATAGTCTAATAACATTATCATATACCAAACAATTATATACTCAACTAATTACTAATTCAACAAGTGAAAAAAAAAACAATTACCAACTTTTAAAATAACTACAACATAACATTCAAGTTAATAACGGTTGTGATTGAGTGGTATAGCTTTGGAAGTTTAAAATAAATGATGTTCTATTTTTAATGCATTCATGATTGAAAATCCCCTAATCATTATTACTCGTGCCTCGGCCAAGGACTATAGTTGTCCACACACATTGACTTTGTATTAGTTAACCTCTATTATTAAAGATTTCTTAAAGTTTTGAGAAAATATTATATTAAAATTATTATTTTGAAAAATAATAATATTTTTAACCTCTTATGTATTAATTATTTTTTATATTTTTGAAAAAAAAAAATCATTTTAAAATTTTAAAAAATCAAGAGTTTTACATATAGGGGTATGAATATAATTTTTGCTCACTATTAATTTATGTCAGTGACACTCCCTACCATCCTTAATTTATGCCACTAACACTCGACGCCATTTCCATCGACTCCCACCTATTCAAGTGTATTAAACAAATATTCAACTATATTAAAAAAAAATACAATAATATTTAATAATTACGTACTAATAGTTCTATACACAACATGGTTTAAATTAATAAAAACAACTCCAATCACACGAGCAACATACCTAAGAATAAGAGATTCACATGTATCTAGAGAAAAAATTGCTTCAGTAGCAGGTTAAGACTTTATTGTTGGAATTTGGGTGACAACGAATTCCCAAGATTAGGTTTTTAGATCCTATGATTCAGTGTTGGTTGTAACTAATGAGACCAAATTAGAATATGGGTGAGAGCGCATTCAATAGTCAGTTCTTATGTAACTGTGTATTTCTATATATTCACTTTATGCCCATAGAGGCCGAGTGTGAGATGAATGGGTGAGCTACTATAATCTCCATGATCTGAATAATAAGACAACCGATACCTCTGCTTGGTGGATGCACCCCAACGTTTGGGTGAACCATGTAAATTCTTGTGTTTTGATCTATTCTGTAAATTTTTCGTTGCATACTAGATCATGTTTTAATGGCAGTTAATTAACAATTGGTATCAGAGGGTGAGGAGGCCACGCATTAGTCAAATTTGATGAGGAGGTCATGCATCAGTCAAATTTAGAGAGGAGGTTGTAGACTGGAAAGACTTCGCTGGAAATTGAGGTTGTTTATTGTTTGTTGAAGGAGTCGCACGCTCAAGAGCGTTGCTCGTTGGAATACTGGAAGATCCACTTCAAATCGTGCACACAGTGTTCCCGTGGACAAAGCTAGTTGGAGAAGAGGGTGTCGGGGGCAACAAATTCTCGGAGGAGCAGCGTAAGTGAAACCTGTGCAAGGTGCATCGATTTCCACATCGTCGTAGAGCACTTCTCTTGGAAGGTGCGACGTCCTACTAGCTTGACTTCCTTCATCCCGAAATCCTGAGATCGACACAGTTCACCTCCTATGACAGGGGCGACGACCACCTGAAATAATCACAACCAAGTTGCATGGTACAGTGCGACGACCTATTAAATCTCATCGCTATGTTGTTGTATTGAAAGAGGCGACAATCCTATAACTAGTTCATTTCAAACTTTTCCTATTTATTGTTTTCAATCCGTGGCCATATGTGCACGGGATTTTATGACTTCTTTTGATCTAGGTGGATATTGGTGGCCACCCACCTATTCCAGTTGGACCCCCACTATTGCTTCTTTCAGTTTTTCAGTTTACACACAGTTTACTATTTTTAGCAGTTTTTCGGGTCCTGAACTTCCGAAGCCGTTTTGAGACCCTAAACGACGTTTTTTGGGAAAACGGAGGAGCAACATAGACGTTCCTTCGATGTTGCTCACATAAAAAGTGTAGTCCTCGTATAGATATTTCTAACGAGGTATTGAGCACATCAAACAAAGATCATATGCCAAAGTTACAACCCCGGGAAGTTGATGTACCAATTTACCCAAACGGGGCCCATAGTCTTGTTGTTTCATCTCCTAGGTTTAGGTCTTTGGATGTTTAGGGTTTTCCATTGTTTCTCAATAGTAACTAGGCCTTCGAGCCTCATTGTAACACAATTCAAAGGCCAGTAGCCGCCACATCTCTTCTCAGAGATAAGCTACCAACGCCCTAGCTAGTTTATTTACAATTTGTCTGTAAGCATATTTCAGTGATTTGTTATTAATAAAATGAAGTTTTATTTCCGTTGCATCTCTGCGTTTATGTGTATTTCTTTATTTCATTGTGTTCCTGTATAAATCTGGATCAGTGGTATTAGAGCGGTCTGCTCGTTCTTGATCCTTCTTTGCATGTCCCCAACAAGGTCAGGGTATAAGGAGTTAGGGCTCAATTTGGTTGAACCTTTGCAAGATGAGCTTCGCAAACCCTGACGATTGCCCATGGGGAATGAAAAGAAAGATGAGGGAGCAGAAGATCCTATAAAAATATTTCTCGAGGAGGCCCTCGAGAAACAAAGGAACGCAAGGATGGACAACTTTGCCCAGATCCTTTAACGGTTGCCCATTAGCGGCGCATCTACATCCAGCAGCCACTCTGTAGGCGCCACTCCTTTTAAGGTACAAGTAAACTTTGACATTCCCATATTTGAGGGACAAATAGATGCAAATGTCATTGATAGATGGTTGAATCTGTTAGAAGGATATTTCTCGGTTCATGACTTTTCCGACCGAGAAAGGATTATTTTTGCACTCCTCAAATCCGCCCCCCATGTCAAGGACTGGTGGGAAACCTACTGGGAGAAACAGGGCGAGGGGGAACCCTCTCTATTCTTGGTCGCACCCACTTGGAATTATTTTCGAGACGCAATCAAGGAACAATATTATCTCGTGGGGAGCTATGAGGACAAATACATACAATGGACTACGATGCGGCAGCAAAGGGACGAAGATGTGCATGAGCTGACGAATCTGTTTCATACCCTACGCACAAAGTTGGGTATCAAAGATTCAGAGAAACATTTGGTGTTAAAGTACCGCATTTCCCTGCACATATACATTCAGGAGGAAATGGAGTTCCTCGACATCTCCTTGCTTGGTGTAGCATACCGGTATGCTGCCAAGATTGAGCAGAAGTTCAAACAAAAAAAGCGAGACTTTGGGTCTATGAATTAGAAGCAAGGGAAAGGTACCCCCAAAATGCAGAATAAAGGACCAAGCCAAGGCGGGGCAACCCAGGACAAACCGCCAAAGCCACAAGCAAAGAACAACACCACGAAGCCAAAAAAGGACATGGGGAAGTGGTGTGAGTTCCATAAGAGCTCCACTCACAACACAAGTGAGTGTCGGGCCAATCAATCACTGGTAGCCGAGTTGAAGGCTTCTGAATCGGATGCATGCTCCAACTCTAAACCAGAACCCGATAAAGAGAATGATAGGGGGAAGCAGATTATAGATGTGGATCCCAACACCACTATTGCCACCACGAAGATCCAGAAGGAGGAACCAGAAGATCCAAAGGAGCCGAAGCACCTCTTCCATTCCAAGATGTGGGTAAAGGGTTCCCCGTTGCAGTTCATTGCCGACAGTGGGAGCCAAAAGAACCTCATCTCAGTAGAGGTCATGAAGCGGTTGGGCTTGTTGACCATAGCACACCCACAACCATACACCATCGAGTGGCTGTACCAAGGACGGGACCTCTGCGTCAGCCAGCAATGTTGCCTCCCCTACAACATCAAGCCCTTCATGGATGAGGTATTATGTGACATTTCTCCTCTTGATGTTTCTGATGTATTATTAGGCCAATTGTACTTGTGGAAGTGACATGTTGTGTATGAGTCCAGGCCTCGTGTTGTTATTATTACTTTGGGCAATAAGATGTATAGGATACCGAAGATAACACCGCCTACCACCATCTCTTTGGTTACTGCAAAATAATACAGTAAGCTCATTTCCAAAACCAGGAAATTTGTTTTCCTGATGATCCGCCCTTGGGGAAAGAAGAAGATTGTGGCCACGACCTCCAGACAAGGCCCCTCTACACGAAAAAAATAGATGGATAAGGTCATGGAGGAGTACGAGGAAATCTTCACCTCCCCCGCAGGGGTGCCTCTACACTGTCAGGTCAAGCACCCCATTGATCTCACCCCAGGTGCGCCTCTGCCCAATGGACCAATCTATCGACGCTCTGTTCTGGAGAATGACAAAATCAAGAGGCAGATTCAGGAGCTATTGCATAAAGGTCACATCCGGTCGAATTTATCACCCTATGGGAGCCTCATCGTGTTGGTGTAGAAGAAGGATGGGACTTGGAGACTCTTTATTGACTATCGGGCATTGAACAAGATCATTGTCCAGAATAGGTACCTGATCCCACAAATTGATGACCTTTTGGACCAACTCAAGGGGGGAGAAATATTTCAGCAAGATCAACTTGAAGTCTGGGTATCACCAGGTACCAATCGAACCCTCTAATGTGTGGAAGATTGCCTTCAAATCCAAGGAGGGCCTTTTCGAATGGTTGGTCATGCATTTTGGGTTGACGAATGCCCGTACAACCTTTATGAGGCTAATGGACGACATCTTGCGGCCATTCACCAACTCATTTGTAGTGGTGTACTTGGATGACATTCTGATCTTCAGTGAGACTTGGGAAGAGCACCTCCACCACATCCGATAGGTCCTCCAAACATTGCGGCAACACAAGTTGTGTGTCAATTTGGAGAAGTGCACTTTTGGCATGACCCAGGTTCAGTATATGGGATACATTATTGAAGAGTGGGGGGTGCATGTGGATCCAGCCAAGATCCAATTCATTCAGGATTGTCCAGCCCCAACCACCCTAATAGAGATCTACAGTTTTTGGGGTCTTGCCAATTTCTACCGCAGGTTCGTGTTGGGATTCTCTCATATCACTTGGCCCTTGAATCAAGTCACCAAGGGAGGAGTGAAGGAAAAATTATTTTGGTCTGAATCTCAACAGAAGGCATTCAAAGAGTTAATGCATCGCCTCTGATCTGCACCAGTGCTCACATTACCAGACTTGCAACAACCATTTGAGATCGAGATAGATGCTTCTGACTATTCTATTGGGGCAGTCCTTACTCAACATGGGCATCCAGTGGCATATCATAGTGAGACACTTTCTGACACAGTCTGAAAGTATCCCACTTATGAAAAAGAGATGTATTCCATTGTGCAAGCTTGTCAAAAATGGAAGCATTGCATTTTGGGAAAGGAAACAAGCATCCACACAAACCACCGACCCCTGCAGTTCATACAGACACAAGGGAAGTTGCAGAATGATTGCCATCAAAAGTGGTCCACATACCTGCAACAATTTCATTTGAACATTAAGTACAAGAAAGGCAACACCAATAATGTTGCAGACTGCCTCACCCGACCACCTATCGTGGCACTAACCACTGTGCTCAACTCTTGTGGGAACGAGACTTTTGATTGGCCGATTCTCTACACAAGTGATCTAAAATTCGGCCACACATACAATGCGCTCTTGGAGGGTAAGCAAGTTCCTAATTTTCACCTCAAGGATGCCTTGCTATGTCACCTGGGACACCTTTGTGTTCCTTCAAGCAAGCGTGCCAAGATAATTTGGGAGGTGCACTACAGTTGGGTCGTTGGGCATTTCAGGGTCGAGAAAACCGTGGCAGTACTACAAAATTATTTCTATTGTCTGAACCTTCGACAATATCTCAGGAAGTACATCAAATCTTGCACTGCTTGCGCCATTTCCAAACTGACCATCAAGAAGCAAGGCCTCTATACTCCGCTGCCTACACCTAATCGGCCTTGGGAATCCATCTCTATGGATTACATGTCGAACCTTCCTTCTACTAAGCATGGCAATGACTGTGTTTTTGTGGTCGTCGATAGATTCTCGAAGATGTCCATTATGATGGCCTGCAAGAAAAATATCACAACAGAAGCCATTGTTAAACTCTTCTTTGAACGAGTGTTGGTACGCATTGGGATCCCACAGTCTATCATGTCAGATCGGGACAGTAGGTTCCTCAGTACATTTTGGTCTAGCCTCTGGTCGATGTTGGACACCAATCTCACCAAGTCCACGACTTTCCATCCGCAAACTGATGGCCAAACAGAGGTCGTCAACCGGATGATCGTGCATATTCTCCACATGTACAACTCAAAGAATCCACGCAAATGGGATGAGAACCTCCCCTATTTACAATAGAGATACAACCGGGCTCTCCATAGCTCAACCAATCACAGCCCCTTTCAGGTGGGCTTGGGATTCCATCAACTATGTCCTATTGACGTAGCCATGCCATTTGTGGCTACTCAGGCAGATTCAACTCATGTCCAGTCTGAGGCTGACAATGCAAACAACTTCATTGAGTGCATTCATCACATCCGCCAATAGGTTCATGACATCTTGGACAGAGCCAATGCTAAGTACAAGCAGCGACATGATCCCACACAACTTCCAGGTGGGCGAACAAGTGTGGCTACATTTGCAAAAGGAGAGCCTCGCTGGGCCCCACCACAAGCTTCGCCTACTCCGATATGGGTCATACACCATCACCAAGGTTGTAGGGGACAATGTCTTTGAGATCAGTATTCCACCATTCCTTGGTATGCACCTAGTGTTCAATGTGGACCGCCTTCGACCCTACTTTCCACCTCTATTGGACACATCTGACATGACAGAACAACTCACACCAACAGAGATAAATCTAGACTACCTGGAACAAGCCACAACTGATCAAATCATGGATACACAGATCAAGTGCACTCGACAACAAAGGATACTACTCTATCGAGTTGTCAAAGCAGGCCAACTCCTTCACCAAGGCAAGTGGCTCACCAAGGACCAAGTTCAGCAGAAATTTCCTCATCTCATGGAGGAACTCAACGCAATGGGGACCATTGCTTCCTAAGGGGGGAGGAATGATTCAAGTGGATATTGGTGGCCACCCACCTATTCCACTTGGACCCCCACTATTTCTTCTTTCATTTTTCAGTTTCCGCACAGTTTACTATTTTTAGCAATTTTTCAGGTCCTAAAATTTCGGAGCCTTTTTGAGGCCCTAAACGACATTTCTTGCGAAAACAGAGAAGCAACATCAAAACATCAAAAGTGTATTCCTCAGATAGATCTTTCTAATGAATTATTGAGTGCGTCAAACGGAGATCGTATGCCAAACTTATGACCCTAGGAAGTTGGTGTACAAATTTAGCCAAATGGGGCCCATAATCTTGGTGTTTCATCTCCTAGGGTTAGGTCTTTGGATGTTTAGGGTTTTCCATTGTTTCTCAATAGTAAATAGGCCTTCGAGCCTCATTGTAACACAATTCAGAGGCCAATATCCACCACATCTCTTCTCAGAGATAAGTTACCATCACCCTAACTAGTTTATTTCCATTCTGTCTGTAAGCATATTTTAGTCATTTGTTATTAATGAAATGAAGTTTTATTTCCACTGCATCTCTGTGTTTATGTGTATTTATGTATTTCATTGTGTTCCTGCATAAATCCGGATCATCTTTTCCAGAATATTGTCACAACGATTCTGATTATGATGCTTCTTTGTGATGGTTGAAACCCTAAGTCTTTCTTTTACTCTTTTAAAACTTTTTCCATCTCTACAATAGAGTTGGTATTCTAGATGGAAAAAATGCAGAGTGATAAATTTGAAATTGAAAAGTTCAATGGAAAAAACAATTTTGAAATCTGGAAGGTGAAGATGCACGATTTGCTCGTGCAACAAGGCGTGGTGAAGGTGCTTTTGGGAAAAGAAAAACAACCTGTGACCATAACAGATGAAGACTGGGATGAGATCGATGCATGAGCACTGAGTGTCATACGCTTGTGTTTGGACGATGATGTTATGTTCAACATTTGTGCGAAGAAGACATCAACCAGTTTGTGGACGAATATGGAAATCTTGTATATGATGAAATCCTTGACGAACATGATCTTCCTGAAAATACAATTGTACAGTTTGCGCATGAAGGAAGGTACGAAAATAGATGATCATTTAAATGCTTTTAATACCCTCTTAGTTCAGTTGACTAGCATGGGAGTAAAATTCGATTCTGGAGACAAATAAATTACATTATTGTGTTCTTTTCCCACGTCATGGGATCACTTTGTTACCTCTATTAGTTTCAGCACAACAAAAAGTATTGAGTTTGATGTTATTGTTGGAGCACTGTTGTCTGAGGAAACATGGAAGAAAAAAAATTCAAAAACCTCTACATCTGAGGCGATGATGGTCAGAGGCAAACCTAAATAAAGAGGACAAGGTCAGAGGGATTTCTCTCGGTCGAAGTTGAAAGGAAAGAAGAGAAAACTTAAGTGTTGGTTTTGTGGAAAATTTATACACTTGAAGAAGGACTGTTGGAAGTGACAACAAGCCTCCAAAGATGACCCTCCAAAAGAAATGAAGGAATTGAACGCAACTAAAACAGGTTCAGCAACGGGTTCAGGTATGACTAATGAATTTTTATCAATTAGTATTGGTTCACGTCATGATAAACAGTGTTTATTAGATTTTGGTGCTTCAAATCACATGTGTCTTCATAAACACTAGTTTGTTACTTACTAGTCTATAGATGATGGAATAGTTTACATGGGAAATGACATCTCGTCTAAAGTTGTGGGAATTGGTAGCATTCGAATTAAGATGTTTGATGGAACTGTTAAAATAGTAACTGATGTGAGACATGTACTCGAGCTTAGGAAAAACCTAATTTCTTTGGGAGTCTCAGACACTGGAGGATATAAGAGTATTTTTCAAGGTGGAGTTATGAAGGTCTACAAAGGAATTCTACTGGTTATGAAAGCGAAGAAGGTTGGTAACCTGTTTCTGTTATAAGGAATAACTGAGTCAGATCATGCAACAATGGTATCTAAGAACGACAGTGATTCTGTTCGATTGTGGCATCAACGGTTGGGCCATATGAGAGAACAAGAATTAAAGGTATTAAATGATCGCAAGTTACTTCCTAGTCTAAAGTCTTTAAAGTTAGATTTTTTCAAACAATGTATTTATGGAAAACAAAAGACACACCAGAAGACACACCAGTGAAGGAATCCTTGACTATATCCATTCTGATGTTTGGGAACCATCCCCTACTATTTCATATGGAGGATCATCATATCTGTAACTTTTATAGATGATTTCTCTAGGAGGGTTTGGGTCTATATGTTGAACGGAAAGGATGATGTATTTACTGTCTTCAAGCAGTTTAGAGCTTTAGTGGAAAAGAGTTGTGGTAGGTCCATTAAATGTTTAAGAACTAATAATGGTGTTGAATTTATGTCAATGGAATTTGAGAACTATTGCAAGGAGTTTGGGATTGATAGGCATAAAACCACTGCCTATACTCCTCAACAAAATGGAGTTGTTGAACGCATGAACAACGCTCTTCTAGAGAGAGAAAGGAGTATGCTTAGTAACTCCAACTTGCAGTAGGAACTGTGGGAAGAAGCAGTAACTACAGCTTGTTATTTGGTGAATCGATCACCATCAACAACAATAGAGTGCAAGATTCCTGAAGAGGTATGGAAAGGTCACCCTTGTAATTATTCTAATCTTAAAGTTTTTGGTCGTGAAGCCTATGCTCTAATTCTGAAAAATCGGTGTTCTAAACTAGATCCAAAATAAAAAAGGCTTATCTTTGTTGGATATGGTGATAGTATTAAGGGGTACAGGTTGTGGGATCCTACTGCCCACAAGATCACCATTAACAAAGATGTAATATTTGATGAATCTTCTCTCATCAAATCAGATGTAGATGTTCAAATGAAATAGGAAGAAGTACCTAAGTATCAATAGATTCATTTTGAAATTAGTTCAAATACAGATGAAAGTGAACATGAACAAGTTTTTGAAGATGTTCATGAAGAGTTTTCTGCAGCGGAAGACATGGTTGATGATAACAATCAACAGAATGTGGATGAGCCACAAACTTCCCTAAGGAGGTCTACGTGGTTCAGAGTTCCTGCAAGAAGGTATGATGATTTTGTTTTGTCAGTTTCTTTAAGTACTAATGATGATGAACCTTCATGCTATCAAGAAGTTGTGAAGGGTTCTAACAGTGATAAATGGAAAGAAGCAATGAAGGATGAAATGGAGGCATTAGAGAGGAATGCCACATGGGACTTGGTAGAACTTCCAAGAGACAAAAAAAATGTAGGTTGCAAGTGGGTCTACAAGGTGAAGAAGGGTGTTGATGATAAAGTGTAAAGTTACAAAGCAAGGCTGGTTGCAAAAGGATATTCTTGGAAAGAAGGTATTGACTTTCATGAGATTTTTTCACCAGTTGTTAAGTCTATTTCAATTTGAATTGTGTTAGCATTAGTTGCATTACTTGATTTGGAGTTGGAGCAGCTACATGTTAAGACTGCTTTATTACATGGATATTTGGATAAGGAGATCTACATGGAACAACCTGAAGGGTTCGTTCATAATCGTAGTAAGAAATTTGTTTGCAGGCTTAAGAAATCATTGTATGGTCTGAGGCAGTTGCCCAAACAATGGTACAAGAAATTTGACTCTTTCATGGTGAGCCAGAATTATACAAGGACTGAGTAAGATCATTATATCTACTTTAAGAAATTGAATAATGGAATATTTATTATCTTAGTATTGTGTGTTGAAGATATGCTTTTAGCAAGAAAAAGCATAATTGAGATCAACAGGTTAAAGGCTTAGATGGCTAGGACGTTCGATATGAAATATCTAGGAGCAGCAAGGCAGATATTGGGCATGGAGATATTCTGAGACAGAAGGAATGGTAAGATTTGATTGTCACAACAAAAGTATCTTGAGAAGATACTTTTGAGGTTTGGTGAACAATGTGAAACCAATTTCAGTCCCTTTGGCTTCTCATTTTAAGATTTCTTCAAGTTTATGTCCTAGTACAAAAGAAGAAAAGGAACATATGTCTCGAATACCATATGTTAATGCAATAGGAAGTCTAATGTATGTGATGGTTAGTACAAGGCCAGACATTTCACATGCAGTTGGGGTTGTCAGTAGATATATGGAAAATCCAGGTAAAGAGCATTGGGCAACAGTGAAATGGGTGCTTCGGTATCTGAGGGGCACAAGTGATTATTGTATCACCTATAACGGTGGTCATGAGTTAGCATGTGGATATGTTGATTCTGATTTTGCAAGGGATTTGGACAAGAGAAGGTCGACTTCAAGGTATTTATTTACTCTTACAGGTGGATCTTTTAGTTGGATGTCAAAGCTACAGAACATTGTTTCTTTATCCACTACAGAAGCATAATACATAGATGCTTCACATGCTTGCAAAGAGGTGGTTTGGTTGAAAGGTTTGTTTGGTGAATTTGGAAGGATGCAGGACAAAGTAAAGTTACTTTTTGATAGTCAAAGTGTTATTCACTTGGCTAAGAATCCAGCCGACCACAGTAAAACAAAACATGTTCCTATTAAGTACCATTTTGTAAGACATGTCATCCATGAATGTGGAGTCTCTCTTGAGAAAGTGCATACAAAATAGAACTGCGCAGACATGTTCACAAAACCAGTACTTTTAGAGAAACTATGATGGTGCTTGGCTTCTCTTAGCTTGCAGAAAAAGTGATGAACAAAAGGAAGGAGCAAGGTATTAGGTTAATTGTTGTCAAGGTGGAGATTGTTGGAATTTTGGTAACAACGAATTCCTAAGATTAGGTTTTTAGATCCTATAATTCCATGTTGGTTGTAACTAATGAGACCCAATTAGAATATGGGTGAGAGCATATTCAATAGTCAGTTCTTATGTAACTGTGTATTTCTATATATTCATTTTATGCCCGTAGAGGATGAGTGTGAGATGAATGGGTGAGCTACTGTAATCTCCATGATTTGAATAATAAGACAATTGATACCTCTACTTGGTGGACGTAGCCTAATGTTTGCGTGAACCACGTAAATTCTTATGTTTTGTGTTTTGATCTATTATGTAAAGTTTCCATTGCATACTAGATCATGTTTTAATGGTAGTTAATTAACACTTACAATCTTAACACAAAACCGGCAGTGCAAAAGTGGTTATGTACTGAACACATAACTATACTGCCAGTAGTGCAAAGATGGCTATGTATTGAATGCAAACCAATAGTGCAAAGATGGCTATGTATTGAACACAAACCAATAGTGCAAAGGTGGCTAGTACAAAGGTAGTGGAAGAGCCATTATGAGATGCATAAAAGAAAAGAAAGAATCTGTGAATACAATACTTTTCCAAGAAACCTGTGTCTCTTATGATATATTTGTAGCTTATCCCATTGTCATCGTGGCCATTCTCTACTTCTAAAGTTTTAGATAAACATTGTTTTTCTATTTCAAATTTCTACCGAGAAAAGGATTATGGTAACATGAGGTCCCATAACCCATATTTATAATGAATCTCTCAAACACTGTATTGTCCATGCACAACTTGTTTTTCAATTATGTCTCATGTGATAAAATCCTATAGCTCAAACACAACTCATTTTTCCAATTATGTCCCATGCAATAAATTCCTACAACTCAAAAAATCAATCACTTTGTCTTGTTCTCTTTATGTTTTCAATGTTCTTGTAAGTATTGAAAACATGCCATATTGTTACTTATTGTTTCTCTTTCTATTTTTTGAATGTTCTTGTAAGTTATTGACAATTGGCCATATTTTTACTTACTATTTTTATTATATAAAGGAGTTTATTGGTGTTTATGTATTGTAATGTTTATTGTAATGTAGAGTTTATATCTACATAAGTTGTTTAATTCTATTATTTAGGAGATTGTTGTAGATCTAGTTGGTTGTGAGAGATCTTCATCTACTTAGTCTCCTAGTTTGGTGTGTAGTTGAGATATTCTCTCAACCTCTCCTTCTATATTGGGAATAAGTTAGATCTGATCACAACTTGTGAACTCTATATAATGGAGTCACAATCTATTGTAAAGAATTCAATTATTTAATAGATTTTTGTTTGTGTGTGTCATAATGTCTCATCTCTCATATTTTATCCTGGTATCAGAGTAGCTCTGGGCTTAATTGCCTCATGAGATGACCTAGGAATATGAAAGAGATGTGAGAGTAATCTAATGTAGGAGTAGATTAATGTGGAAGGGTAGTTTAGCATAGATGAGAGTAGATTGTTGAGAGTGTGCTCCTATGTTTTGTTTTGTAGTGATATTTTGTTTGTTTGTTGCTAGATTTATCCTTTTGTGAAATAAATGATGATGAATTTCTTAAAGTAAAAGAGGTCATGGTGTAAGATTGACTTGGATACATTCAGTATCTAGACTATTTTCCTAGATAACTAACGAGCACCATGGTTGGGTACCTAGGTGACTGGGTAGATGGAAGTATGTCCATAGGATGACCAATTGTTCACTCTTTGCAGTCAAATTTATTTCTTGGTATGAAGCAGTTGTATTTCCGGATGACCAGTTGTTCACTCTTTGCAGTCAAATTTATTTCTTGGTATGAAGCAGTTGTATTTCCAAAGTTAGAAGGGATCAAGTGCAGGTTAAAATCTCAGCATGGATGGTTGTCCAATTAGTTTAGCGGTCGTGGATATGGGGAATGATCCCTCATTAGTTGTTGAGACATGCAAGTAGATTGCAGTCTACTAGTGAGGTTATGAGACATACATGTGGATTGTTGTCCAATAATTGACTTTGGGAGATTCATGGATTTCATGGAGGGAACTTGAAAATTCAACTTGGGAGCTACACCTCTACGAGGGTAAAGAGACATCTTGATGGAGTTAGTAGCCTGGAATATTTCGAAATGGTTAAGGGACGCTCATGAATACCATACTTTTACAGAGATCGAGAAAAGTACTCGTTAAGGGAGGGTGTTGGAGTAATTAACTCCTACTTGTGTTGTGCTTAATGTGTGATTATTCATCATACTATTAATATTTTGGTGCGATATTGTAATTTGTTTAATGTAATGTAGAGTTTATCTCTACTTAAGTTGTTTGATTATATTATGTAGGAGCTTATTGTAGATCTAGTTGGTTATGAGAGATCTTCTCCAACTTAGTCTCCTAGTTTGGTGTGTAGTTTAGATGTTCTCTCAACCTCTCCTTCTATATTAAGAATAAGTTAGATATGATAACAACTTGTAAACTCTATATAATAGAGTCACACTCTATTGTAAATAATTCAATTATCTAATAGAATTTTGTTTATGTATAATAATGTCTCATCTCTCATATTTTATCTATTTACTCATCCAGTACTATGTGTGAGTTGCCTTAATTAGTCGTTACATTAATGAGACATGGAAAGTTCGAATGAGTCTGCTCCCAAGATCTTCATTAATGATAAATTAACAGCTTCACAAAAATCTTATGCATAAATGTTTTTGATGATAAATTAAGAGCTTCCTAGAATTGCAATATAGAGTAATCATTGCAATATAAAGTTTAGGAATGGTTTTATATTAAGTTTGGGAAATTGTTAAATCTAATTAAATACAAGAGATTTTGAATTTTGATACACAGATATGGGGATGCATACACACAAACACTTTTGGAAAATTAATATGGTGAAAGAGTTCATACAATGATCATTTGCCCATTGTTGGCTTATTCCAGCAGTTATATTAACAAATATTATCCTCTCTCATGTATATGCATGGTTATATTATTGTTTAATGGTACACCTCTTTCAATGTAATTGGAATAAATAGTTTCATGAAAAATTGTTTTATGACGTAATGCATTCATTTGGGAAAGGGTGATTAAATAACTCATTCGTCCTACACTTCATTACATTTAGATAGCACCTCAGTATAGATCTCATCCCCACCCCACCCTATCAGGATGCTTAGTTGATGCTCTTTTGTAATTTATTAAAAAATGCCTAACACTGACGAGGTTGAGCTTATTTACCACCCTTAATTGAAGTAACATCCTAGCCAAGCAAAGAGGTAGGTTGCAATTCCTTTATATTAAGAAAATTGGTAATGTGGTAATTTAATCTAGTTTTTAAAGATAATTTCATTTTTATAAATTTTAGTTTTAATTTCTATTTAATTTATTAATGTGATAATCTAATAAATTTATATAATGATAAAATGTAAACGTACTTAGTGAAATAATTAATTTCTGGTTTTGATTATGATTTATATTCCAAGTTTTATGTGGTAGGAAAATGGGATAATCGTGTTTTTTACTTGAGTTGCGCACACTGTTTTAGTTTAACTTATTTTAATTTGTTGATATTTTTGTCACATGCATGACGTCCATTAATATGGATTGTTTTTCAATTTGAGAATATTAATATTGGTTGTTTTTCAATTTGAGAATATAGAAAACATTTAAAAATGTTATTTACAAATAATAATAAGCATCGCAAAGAGTAAGCAAATTGCAGTTACAATGTCACATATAATTGACCTATCTTATGCACTCAATCAAAACCTACATTTCACATATAATTACTTAGAATGTTTAACAAGACATGGACTAGTTGTTTATTTCCCTTGTTACATCAACTTATGGTGTAGTGCATGTAACTACACTCCAAAATATAGTTTATATAGTTTTTGATACATTTCACATATAATTACTTAGAATGTTTAAGAAGGCATGGATTAGTTGTGTATTTCTCTTGTTACATCAATTTATGGTGTAGTGCGTGTAACTACATTCTAAAATATAATTTATATAGTTTTACTGATTAGATGTTGTAACGATTAGAATTATAAAGACTTAAGGTTCAAATACTATTTATTTTATAACTTAAATATATCATAATATAAAAAAATTACAAAATAATTGGAGAACACTTTTATATTTTTAAGATGAAGTTGTTAGGATTATAAACTTCTCATTTTATAGTGGTGAATATTTATGTTACACATTTTTAATTTTGTTTCGAAAATCGTATTTTTTATTATCTTTCCCATGATTCATGGATAGTAAACTAGGTAAACCATCGGTTCAAATTACAGAGCCTAACCCCTAAAGGGATCAAGAGAATCGAACTTGTGATATCCCCAAGTGATTACTAGGGGAGAGATCTCACATCTGGCTCAAGACCGCTTGAGCTAACCCTTTGTGATTTTTGTATCTTCTTTCCATAAAATGAAAAGAGAAATATGATTTTGAAGACTAAATATTTACAAATATCTCAAATATTTTTTGTAAATTTTTTTTGTTGTGTAAATATTTAAGATATGTATTCCTTCATTAATGGGGAGAAAAAAATTAAGTTTTAAAACAAAATAAATTTAAAATATAATTTAAAATAAAAAACAAGAAAGTTATACATCCTTAGATAAAATACTCAATGATGAATTAGAGGCACCCAATACACCACCTTTTATGAAAGAGATAAAGAGATTTCAACCACACTAGAAGTAAGTTGTAACTCCATAAGAACATGGAGAAATGAGGAAGGTTTTTTCACTTTTAAGCACTCAATTAAGATTTATACCACGATCCAACGTGCTTTGCAATACCTTGATCAAGAGTATTTAAAAACCTTAATCAAGATCATATTTTAACTTTAAGCCATGAATTATGATTTTAAACTCTCAATCAAGATTTTACCTTAATTGAGATTTGAGCCCTTGATTGAAATTTGAAATCTAAATCAAGGACTTATTCCTCGATTAAGGTTATGTGAAGAACATTTCACCTTCCCACTTGTCAAAAAGTGTGATAGAGGCTCATAGATTCACCCTTTCTTAAAAGAAAATGTTGTGTAATATCACCTAGGAATTGTGGTAGCCTTACCTCCTTGAGATCAATACGTTGGTTTATGTTTTTCTTACCACCAATTGATGGCATAGGGTTGGTGTCCTACGATGATTCTCCTCTAGGTTTACTTTCTGTCCTTATCTCTCCAATTGTGTTAGGAAGAAAAGCAAAGTGTAAGAGTATTTCACAATTTTTTAGTTTTATATACGTTATAATTATACGTATATAAGTATAACTTATAGAAAAGTTTCCCTTAATCTTTTAAGTGTCTAAACATGAAGCTTTGATACTAAGATGTGATGCCAACACATGGTACTACTTATGCCAAAATTTTAGAATAAATGTGTCCTCTAAGGTTACATAATTGTCATTACTCACTAGTTAAGTTTTATCTATTTAGATTGAATTATTTCCCAAGCATATTATATTATTTTTTATTTAACAATTCAATGTACGAGTAGCCAAACCAACCATTAAATTTATTGAGATCAACCCTATGTAGTGATGAGATGACTAATCTCATTTCCAACACATATGTTTCCTTAACATTTTCTTTGCTAAAATTCAATTGTGTTTTAGCTCAAAATCCTGCAAGTTGTCACCAAGGAAAGATTGCATTGTTAGTCTAATATAATATTGAAATGATACTAAACAAGTTGTCCTTCCTCAAAGATGTGAACATTGATATTATTGTCATGTTGTCTTTTCAATCTAGTTGGTGTTAAAATTTGTTGATATTATAGAGAAAAAAATATGAAACTCAGTTACTATTTTATGAGAAATGTGGTAAGAAAAATGACATTTCTAATTTTATTTTTTTTTGGCAAAAGCCATGTCACTTACATTTGGTCAAAATTTAAATCTAATGTAGCTCATTGACTTAGTGCATAAATTATGTCTAGAAAATTCTCTCGAAAGTGACCAGAAATTGATTGCTAGAAAAGTGTTTGGTTGAAAACTATTTTGGGTCAAACACTTTGTTTGTGTGTGTGTGTGAAGAGTTGAAAATGAATAGTTTGATTCGCATCTTTTCATCTTCTCTACACTATTCTAAGAACATATCAGGCTTATTTAAAGATATCCACCATGGCCACAAACAATATTACACCTCAACTCACATTCACGTGAAGCTTTTGGGTTTATGTTTATTTCCTTTGTTCCTTTTTAGATGAGCACACACTTGAGGAAAAGAAACGAGAGGATGTCATGTTTCTTGGCATATCTAACATCAAAAAGTTATTGAGGATGTTTACTTGGAGCATCGAAAACTTGCAACACTGGCAATGTACCCAGAAAGATTAACCTTGAAATATGCATTGAACCATACACTTACACATTTGGAGAACCTGTAATTCTATCAAAGATGTTAGTAATGTTCCCATGAACACTTCTTGAACTTGCATGTAATTTTGTTTATTTTTCCATGAACACTTCTAAAACATGCATGCAATTTATTTTCATCATGTCTTTGCCTATGTTGGGTTAGGGGTTCATCTTATGGTTAGGATAGTGATTCACTTAATGTAGGGTGGAAAACCCCTTCCTCCCATTTTTTCCCACTATTTCCTTCAACACCAACTACCTCATAGGCTTTAATTTGTGGAGTGGATAGACCTTTAGCTACTCCAAGGCCTGAGATATTGACCATTTTTCTTGAAATCCACACCTCTAGATTGGGACAAAGATGTGCATAGTGTCCATAATTCATATGTGGTGTTAGTGGGTGGTAGTCCATTCTTGTGATGTTTTTATGGAGTGAATTGTTTTACAATATCATTGATAAGGTCGATGATAATGAATTTGAACCATCCTTACTTGATGGAGAAGAAGAAGAAGAACATGTATCCCTATACTTGACAACTTCTCACTAAATTCACTCAAACAGTTGGAGGAGGACATAGTATTGTAGAATAAGGTCCAAGATACTCGCACAGGACAATAAGAATTGTGTCAAAGTGGACTCGGAGGGAAATCCAAGGAGATCTAAATGATATGAGAGAAGAAAGATTACAAAGTGGTTTCATCATCTCTCCTTAGTCACTTTTGGGGACCAAAATCCTTCCATTGGTGAGGTGCAATATAAATGGATATGGTAAAGAATGAAATGACTATGTCATTGGCACTATGTCCAATTTAAGAGGAAATATTTTACTCATGGGATTGTGTTGATTTTTTTGGTTTTGGCCCACAAGGGTGTAGACCGATTGACAAGTGTTGTGTAAATGGAAGGAAATTTATAAAAAAAGCAGGTCTCAATTTCAATTCTCACCCCGATTTACTTGTGCTCGATTCTTTCGGGCTACATGGAGAACCTGGGGTTATAGTGGTAGTGGACGGGTATCGACCCCGTGTCATGCGAATACGAGAATTGCGAGTTGTTGATTCCCCTAATATAAAAAAAATGGTTTTGAAGTATTTTTCATAGCCTTGGTCGAATTCCTTAATGTAGGCTTCTACAATGCAAGGAGTTTGTGTTATAGTCTTGGTTGGTGTGAACCTTTGTCTTGAGGATTGATTGGAAGTGCCTAGTTTCCTTTGTACCCTAGGGATTATAGGATTTCCCCTCAGGGTGACCACATGGAAAGGCCTAACCAACTTGGGTCTCATTGTATTGGTCATATTCAAGGGATCACCCCATTCCATGCTTGGGAAGGATACATATGATTCTTACCGACATTGCCTGGTACAACACTACCAAAAGAAAAAGATATAGGGCAAGGTGGCCACTCAAAAGGGCTCAACGACACTACTTCCTTTGCACTACAAGTTCCATGGAGACTACCCTAACCCACCACTAGCACAATCCCACTAGAAGCCCAACTACAAAGAAGAAGACCTTTATAAGGATTGAAGGGAGCATCGAACCACCAATGTGTTAGAAAAATAGGATCATGGAGAAATAAAATAAAACAAATGCAGAAATAAAACATAGAAGATACACAATACAATAGAGATGCAGATATATCTGGTTCACCTAGTGTGGGCTACGTCCACCAGAAAAATTTCTAGGTCCTTCCTTTATTATTATCGAAAAAATGAAGGGATACAACCTACAACAAGCTCGTTGTAACTTCCTCTTCTTTCTCTCACAGTATCCTCACTCAGAATACAATATTCACAATGATACATAGCTGCAATATATTTCCCTCATAAAAGAGAGTTTCCTTTTAGGGAAAAAAACCCTAACATAACTTCTACCGTCATATATGTGACCTTATAATGAACGATCCATATTTACTATGAAATTACAATATACATTTACAAGGCAATTTTTCTTTTGGGGGCCCGCTTACCCCCAGACCCCCCATTCGAGGGGATTGACCCCCCAGACCCCACAGAGGGGGTAACCCCCCTCTGCACTCCCCCGCATGGAGGAGTGTACATTCTTCTGGGGTGTAAAGTCTTCATGGGGTATAAACACGGCTGAAAACAAAGACCTCTGAATCATGAAGATAATCAGACCCCACAACCAACACAATGACCATGTGATTTGTACCCTGAAGAAAGGCCACTAGAAGGAATAAAAGGGAATCCCTCAAATGACTCCATAGCCAATAGTAGGATGCCATGTGGGGGATGGTAAAAGATCCAAAAGGGTTTTCTATTGCATAAGAATGATTAGGAATCAATGGAAGCTTTCAAAGATAGTTTCTTGGTAAATTTGGTAGCTCTAAGAGAAGGAAACAAGGAAGGAAGATTGATAGACAAGAGGGAGTGTTAACGTTTTACTTATACAGCTAGCAGTTACGGTTCTTCTTTATTATTTTAATAATTTAGCACATTAGTTTCATAAATAAGATCACTGAAAGAGAGGCAATCACAGAAACAATAGAGACACACAGATTATCCTAGGAAACCCTCATGGGGAACAAAACCCAACAAAAAATTTCTCAATGTAGATAGACCAAAAAAAAAGCAAAAGATCCTCCTCTACTCCTTCACTAGGAAAGAGTAGTGCACTACTTAACCAAGATATACCAAGACATAAACCAAGAACCATCCTTGAAGTCACACCTAGCTATAGTAGGTTCTCCTCCAAGACTTGTGCACTGTAGAGCTAATTGGTGTGTGTGTCCAAATGAGGCACTGGCCTCCGTTATAATAGTGGTATGGCCAGCCTAAAATTAGGTATGGGTCGACCTGTCACTTTACCCTCTTAATTTACATTTAATTTTGAAGGCACAATAGGGACGAATTTTACAAAGGCACAATAGGGACTGATTAATAAATATAATATAACAATATTATTCAACACTCCTTCTTAGGTAGAATATTCTTCGAAGTTACAATATTTCAACACTCCCCCTTAACAAGAAGGGTATTCTACTAACAACATCAATAACAGCTGACTAGACTCAATACAACATCAAGAGGACAAGACATCGTCTCTGGAACATTGTATGTCATATCTAAATCATCGAAAGTTTTTCTCATCAATAACATCAGTAGAAACTTAGCATCATCATCATCTGCAACGCTTAGCTGGAGTAACATCATCATCATTAACAACATGAAGTTGGAACATCAACATCAATAGCACGAAGTTGGAACAACAAAATCAATGGAAACATAATGAGACAGGAGCATCAACAACATCAACAACAATAATTACAGGCACTCTGACAGACCGTCCATCCAGAACTTAAGGGATCTGTCTAGGGATAATAAAATCCCCTAGGATATAAATCCTAATGAGTTGCACTGCTTATGGTTAGGATACCATAGCATCATCATCCTCACTCCCCCTTTCGAGGGAATTCCTTTCAGACTACACCAAGATTCTCTCGGAAGTAATCAACCTTCACATGAGATAGAGGCTTAGTTAACACATATGCTACCTGCTCATATGTGCCAATATACTGGAGCTTCACAACTCCCTTTTGTACCATATCATGAATGTAGTGGTATTGGATCTCAACGTGCTTTGTTTTATCATCGAACACTAGGTTCTTTGTCATCTTTATGCAACTCTATTTATCACAAAAGATCACGGTAGCATCCATCTCTAGGTCAAATGGACATGTCAACAAATTATGAAACCATATGGATTCACAACTAGCAAAGCATGTTGCAATGTACTATGCTTTTGTCGTACTGAGAGCAATACTAGATGGCTTCCTGCTTTGCCACGAATTCATGTGCTTTCTGCAAAGCACTATTTGTCTCACTATCTGAGAGTATGTCCTCTATTTTATTTTTCAATTGTTCCTTCTGGAACCGAGAATTTTCACCTGTAGCTGCTATTTCTGAAGTTGAGAATGACTACTCTATTCCCACTATAGTTGTTGAACTTTGAGAGTAGCTCCTCTATTCTATCATGGAAACAACTTCATCTGTAACTAAGAGTGGTTGATATTGAAGGTAGATTTTCTTCTTTCATGGAGGCAACTCAAACTCGAATACATGGACTACTCCCTCTCAATCTCATAATGTATCGAAATCATGTTTGTTATGTCTGTCTTCACGAACATTGGAACTATTTCTTCTATTACTGGAGCAAGTGTCTTGTCATAGTCTTCTCCCTCTTTCTAGGAGAATCCTCTGGACACAAATCGGGATTTGTACATCTCTATACTTTTATCTACGTTATGCTTGATTTGTTAAATCAATCTTGGAAGTGACCACTAACTTCCCTTCTGGTCTCAAGTCAAAATCCATATCCCAATCCTTCTGACTAGCTTCCTCCTCTGTCACTGAAACAAGGGAATATTCCCAGGAGATTTCACATCTCCTAGAAGTCTCTGAAGCTACAATCTAGTATTCTCAACTCATGGCATTTGTCTGTCATTTCTGGAAGATGTATCTTTTATCATATGATCCTCTCTAAGATCAGGCTCACTCTGAGTCTCCATGCTCCTTCTAAGGCTCGATTCCCTTTGAGTCTATATAATCTTTAGATCTATCTACTCCCTTTGATATGGATCATCAATTCTATATGGATTTGCATCCTGCAAAGTGTCACGAGATTATGCTAGTCTCTTCCTGGTTACTGCATTGATTCTAGGTAGGCCCTTTTGACTCTACTAACTCTTCCTGATGATCTGAAGAGTGATCAAATACACAAGAGGGATTTGTTCTGTCATCTTTGAATCCTTCTCCTCCTCATGATATGTCTTCATATGAGATGTTATGTATCTAACAGAAGTAACTTCTTCTTCTTCTTCTTTTTCTTCTTCTTCTTTGGTACATGGATGTATATGGTTATGTATATAACTTGGATAGTCTGCTTCATGTTTCATATAATATGTTTTCTTGTGCAACCATCACTATAGCTCGCTTCAGGGTTATCACCTATGACTTGCCCGAAACAAGAACAACAAGGGATAAATAGTAGACAAGAATAATACTCTTTATAATAATAATAAAAACAATAGGGAGAGAAATTGTCACAGTATCTCCTTCAAAGCTATCACTTGTGACCTTCCTAAGACAAGAGAAAAAAGTAAGAAATACAATAATAAGAAATGAGAGCAACACTCTTCTAGTGTTGTGATCAATCATTCCTCCATGGTAACCTGTAAACAAAAAAAGAAGTTTCTCCTAGAGCAGATGTTAGTTATATCTAGTAAATGATTACAGTAAGCATTTATTTCAATAGTGCTCACATGCTACCAAGTATTCAATAATAAAAAATTTCAAATATTGCTATCACAACTATAGTGTTTAGCAATGATCAAACTTGATATGTGTAAATTTGAATCTTATTAATTTAATCAATCAAACCTAGAACATGGAGTCTTGTCCTCAAGAATGAGTGTGTTGTTTTTCTTCTGAGTCTCCTTCACTCAAGATGACAAGTATTTTCTTCAACCTATCCTTTGTACTAAGATAATATGCTTTCTTGACAAAAAATTGGGTTAGATAAAAAACTCTATAATCTCAACTTTAATTAATCTAATACTTCGACTTTAATTTTGACCAATGATTAATATGATAATCATAACTTCGATAGATCAAAATACAACCTAGATGTTCATAAGATCACAATAATTCCATAACAAATAGAGGCATATCAAATTAATCAAACACGGGGTGCATTGTTCCTCTAAATGTGTTGGATCTAAGATCCTTCTGGATCTATGATTATTGTTTAGACAAAAGATCTTTTCTCCTGCAAATACCCTTTAGAATAATGATGCAGTTTGAATATATGTAACTACATACCTCTGATAGTATCGATAGGTAGTGGCACCATCTAGCAGCAACGACAAGCAATAACGAACCTTTAAAACTTCAAAGGTGCTTCAACTTGTAACTTAAAGTTAGCTGGAGATTTTCTAGGGTAAGGCACACTAGGACAATAAAAATCAGTCCCAACAATTCACAAAAAGATTTACTACAACTGGTATTGCGGCTGGTGCTGGGACTACAACTGGTGTTGCAACTGGCATGAAGGAACTGACACAAAGGAACTAGCACTGCAACTGCAATTGATACTTCAACTGCAACTGATAATGCAACTGCAACTGCAACTTAGTGTTTTATGAGGAAACCCTAATTTTTCAAACTTCAAATTTTGAAATTATGATACAGGTACTAGATGCACCCTCCTAGGGCGAGCTCCTAGACGTGATTACTTTCCCCAATGTCCTCCTTAAACAGGGAAAACATCACACTTAGGGTTTATGAAAGAACCCTAATTCTGCAGCAGCTGCAATATTGAAAACTAGATTTTGGAGAGGGTGTGTTGAGGCTAGTCACTTCTTATAAACTATGAGTTGGACTCTTTCAGGCCTGCTTTGATACCATGTTAATGTTTTACTTATACATCTAGCAGTTACGGTTCTTATTTATTATTATAATCATTTAGCACATTAGCTGCATAAATAAGATCATTGAAAGAGAGGCAATCACATAAACAATAGAGACACACAGATTATCCTAGGAAACCCTCATGGGGAAAAAAACCCAGCAAAACTTCCTCAATATAGATAGACCAAAAACAAAGCAGAATATCCTCCTCTACTCCTTCACTAGGAAAGACTAGCACACTACTTAACCAAGAGATACCAAGACATAGACCAAGAACCCTCCTTGAAGTCACACCTAGCTGCAGTAGTTTCTCCTCCAAGCCTTGCGCACTGCAGAGCTAATTGGTCTATGTGTCCAAATAAGGCATGGGCCTCCCTTATAAATAGTGGTCTGGATATCCTAAAATTAGGTCTGGGTCGACCTGTCACTTTATGTTGAAATTACTAAGACAACTGAGAGGGGGGGGTGAATCAGTTGTTATTGTGCTTAAACAATTTAAATCTATTAAAAAATTCTTAATCTTTCTTCAAGTGATCATCAATATTATACAACATATGGACAACATAAATAATGAGCATCAGCCACACATAAGATATACACAGAGACATATTTTCACGAGGAAACCCATAAAGGAAGAAAACATCTTCTTCTTCGAAATGATAGGCAGTCTTTTAAGCTCTGTACATCATCTATAATTGAGCACCAACTCTATGTGAGGCTACTACCTCTATTTTACAAGCTCCAACTTGTTTGAGAGCACCAACTCTCTAGTTTCTCTAGCACCCACTAGAAGGAAGCACCAACTCCTTGAGTGTTCCAGCACCTACTGTATGGAAGCACAAACTTCCAGTTACACAGGCTCCAACCTGTATAACAGAGAACACTTGTTCTCCCTTGCACCACCCTGGTTTCTCTGGCTGCAACCAGATGGAAGCTACAAATACCTATGTTCAAGCACCCACTTGAACCTCTGAGGACAATAGTCCTCCCTAACACCTCCCGACCACCCTGAAATATAAAACTTTGCTTTCTATGAATTTATTACAGTGATTCAATAGTTTTCATTTGCTTACCAAGCTTATCATTGTTCAGCTATGCCACTCTGATCTACCTGCATCATTGTCTCCCTTCTTGCATCCTCTTCAGCTTTTTGATCTTATCCTTTATCTCATCATGAACACCTTGGATTTATCTTCTTCTCACAGATATGCATCTTTGATATTATCAATTTCTGCTCTCTTCCACTATTATGTTATATTCAGCTTTTGTTCTTCATCTCTGTGTTTTATTTCCACTGCGCATACTGTAATTTTACCTTTCTACAGTTCAATTCCTTTTTCACACAGCACCGCCAACCGCACACAGTCACAGCGTGTTTCTTTTATACACTTCCTCTTCAGTTACACCTCGAATCTTCTTGGGAAAAAACGCCTCGGCAACTAAATCGTCAACCATCCAAGAACCATGATTCGTTTCTACTAACTGAATCGTAACTGAACAGTTAATCATGAAGATCAACAATATCCCTTCAATCATATGCTCAAATAACCAGCACCATTGGATTAAATCCGAAGGGTCTTGCATTTATTTTTCCATTTCGCATTTCGACATTTTAGCATTCCTATGGTGAAGTGTTTCGACACTCCAACTCCTGGTATCTGAAACCTGCACCAAAAGGTGTTTTTTGCATTTCGGAATTCCTGTGGTGAAGTGTTTCGACACTTCCAACTCCCGGTATCCGAAACTTGCACCAAAAGGTGTTTTTCACATTTCGGCATTCCGACATTTCGACATTCCTGTGGTGAAGTGTTTCGACACTTCCAACTCCCGGTATCTGAAACTTGCACCAAAAGGTGTTTTTCACATTTTGGCATTCCAGCATTTCAGCATTCCTGTGGTGAAGTGTTTCGACACTTCCAACTCCCGGTATCCAAAACTCTGAAATGGAGTCATTGTTTATGTGCTTGTTTCGGGATTTTGGGGTTCAAAGGTTAAAGTTCCTTTGATCTTTGATTTCCCAGTTTGTGAAACTCTGAAATGGAGTCTTTGTTAATGTGCCTGTTTCGAGATTTCGGCATTTCGCATTTCGCAACTTTGGGACTCCTGTGATGAAGAGTCTCGACTCTTGACTCCTCCAACTCCCGGTATCCGAAACTCCGAAATGGAGTTTAGCTTCTGATACCCAAAATGGAGTTTAGCTTCTGATCTTGCCATGTGATCATCGTTGTTCTGTTGGTCGTGATCTTTGCCATCAATGACAAACACACATACTATGCCTCTGTCTGAAAACATGCCAACACTTTACCCTCTTAATTTACATTCAATTGTCAAGGTACAATAGGGATGATTTTTTCAAAGCACAATAAGGCCTAATTAACAAATATCATATAACACTATTATTCAACACTCCTTCTTAGGTAGAATATTCTTCGAAGTTACAATATTTCAACAGGGAGATGATAACCAATTAATAGAGGTTGATTGGCTTTCTAACTAATGGGAGAAGAATAAAAGGAAAATAAGAAGAGAGAGATGGGTTAGTTTTCTTTCATAGGGAAGATAAGATTGTTGGATCAGTTATTTTAGAGCCCATAATTGTATATAAGCGTAGAAAGGGAGAAATTATTACAGGATGGTACCAAGAGAAGATTGGTTCATGGAAATAAGGTCTTATAGAGAAAATAGAGGTAAATTCAATTATTCTCTTTAAGATTGACATTGAGAAGAATCCCAATTCATGCTTTAATATATGAAATTGTTATTAAGATTAATTGAAAATTGAGCATAAAGCCATTTTGTTGTTAGAGTTTTCCCAGAGTGGGATCTCCAAAGTAAATCTCTTGTATTATTTAGTATGTTGATTTTTTTTTGTTGTATTTGATTATTTACATGAAATACATAATGATAAATACACAACAAATGAAGACAAAGAAGTGATAATAAAATGTTAAAAATATATATTAAAACACAATAGAATTAATAATGACGTTAATTTTGCATTAAAATCATTAAATAGAGGTTTGTAATGGTAAATCATCTTGACAATAGACCATGGTTACATTTAACTCTATAATTTCTAATATGCATGAAAATATTGAAAAGATATTTATCGTATGTGATCATTATTTATATTTAAATAACTGAACACTTAGATGGAAAGGTTTCATTATCATCTACATATTAGTTGTCAATTTGAAGGAAAGATTACACAATTTTATCAATATGAACATCACAATTGTTATAGCTTTTCGATGCTTCTCTTATACAAACAAATCTTGGAAACTATAAGCATGGCTCGTTGTATCTATTCCTTGATTGAAGAACATGTTCACATGTTTAATACACTTCATAGTTACTGTTAAGACCATTAATGGGGCTTTCTTACACCAATTCCCGCTCCTGAAAATTTACATCCCCTTTCTTTTTGCCCTATGTTTTCTCTTTTTGGTTACTTACTCGTTTTTCGGAAAATGTATAGGTGCGGGAGTTAGCGGATTCATGTCTTCATATTTCCAATGTTACTTTTATATCACCAGCCCGACCGACCGCTTCCCCGTTTCATATTGAACAAATTTTTTGGATCGTGGGTTCCCGAATACGTGGGTTCAACATTGCGTTTACATTGTTATGTTTCTTGCAAACAACACCTGGACTTCTGCGATCTACAAATTAGGAAACAAATTTCCCTTTATCTCGTTTGCTTTGGCTTTCTGTTTACTTGGTCATTTTTCCGAATGTGTCTTTTTTCTGAATGTCTCCTACCTTTATGTACAACACCCGAAGTTCTGCAATATACAAATTGACCCTCGAAATCCATCATTGTCTCTTGTTTCATGTTAGGCATTTTGCATTCAACAGTTGGGGTAGATACAATTTGACCATCGGGCCCTCACATCTCATGAGTAGAGCTTGTGGCCATGTTTTCAAGCCCGTCAATATTTCCTATTCTGAGTATGTCTAATGCTTTTATATCACGATTCTAACCAACCGCTTTTCCATTGCATACTTGGCCACTATTACCATCATCGGTTCCTGGCCAGCCTTGCTAAACATTGTGCTTCCATTGTTCCGCTACGTACAAACAACACCCGAAATTCCGTGATATACAAATTGATGGCCGAAATCTGTCATTGTGACATACAATTTGACCATCGGCCCCTCACGTCTCCTGAGTATATCTTGTGACCCTATTTTTTAAACCCACCTGACCTCTTTCCTTACTTGGTCATTTCTTGGAATCTGTTTCATGGGTTGGCGGGTAGACGAAATGTACAATAATTAGTCACTCTTCTCCATCCTCGCCACATTCATACTTCTTTCTAGATATGAAATTATTAATCTTTAATGCTAGTAGTTCATCGTGCATGAACTGTTAAGATTGTCATTAATGTCCGAAAGCCGAAGAATATTTGTCATTAATATGAATTAAACCAAGATTTGCAGAGAAGAGTGTTATCCTTTCCAAGTATTCATTTCAAACATGTTGCATTCACTTTCATGCATCATTCGGTTGGTACCTTTACGAAATCTCTAATTCTTAATCGCTCTTTGTCGTCACTGCCACCTTCACACTTTTTTCTAAATATGCAATTAGTAAGCTTTAATGGTAACAACTCATTACGCATGAACCCCGGAGATTGTCATTGATCAACAAAATGCTTGATGAGATCTTCCATTGATATGCATTAAACCAATATTTGTGGAGGGTTATATTATCCCTCTCCAATTTTCATTTCAAACATCATCTAGAGAAAACGGGAATTCTCGTTAACTTATGGCAGTAGTTCCACATCAGTTCTATCCAGATACAGTAAAAAACTTCGGGCATGATGTCCAGGTTCCAGTATTCCAGGGCATATTCTTACTACTCATCTCCCTCCGCCCAGGAGCAAAAAAGGAGATGGTCCCTTGGTGCACCGAGAGATATATTTCAAGCCAAAGAATTCCAAGGCAACCCTGCCTGCTCAGACAACATGCTCACCTGCATTGATGGTTGGCGCAAAGGTTGATGCAATGGATTTTGAGTCGGAAGAAGATGATCTGATGGACGATGATATGGCAATGGATGATGGCAATGCACAAACTGTTCCCACTCCTGCACCCAAATTGAAACCAACCATAACGGGCGGCACTTCCCGGCTCGTAGATGGCGATCCTGACAACACCAAAAGAAGGATTTTCAGAAAAGAATCTGACGTTGAACGCAATAGACACTTTGCATCTTGAAAGTAGGAATTCCAGGGGTCCAAATTAGCTCGTTCTGGGCAGAATTCTTTCATGGCAAGGAAATGATCTGTTGATGCTCCCAGAGATATATTTCAATCCAAAAAATTATTCAATTGTGGGACCACTATCCTATTCTCGGGATATACAATTAACATATTAGGGAATGAGGACCATAAATCCCACTGGTGCAAGGCATATTCCTACTAGTCATCTCCTTCCACCCAGAATGGACTAATTTCAACCTCTGAAATTGCTCGTGCAACCTGTGTCCTTGAAGTTTTCGACTGTGAGGAGGTGGCTTCTTGGTGTGTCCTAACTTTCAGTTTCGGGCTATTCTATTTATCCTATAACGTTTTTTGTCTTCTTCCTCATAGGAAGCTTGTGAGAGCTATCAATTTTACCGCAGGATTGTTTTTCATCTGCTTAAAGCCAAGGATTTATTCCACTACGGACCCACTCTCTTGTTTCTTTGTCGGCTCAGGTCCTCTGCAAAATATTGAGATTGGGGCAGTGAACATTAATCCACCAAGGAGAAGACTGCAAGGATATCCTAAAAAGAAGGCATGATAATCAGTTGTGTATGCATGTTGAAGAGCATATCGATGGCTCATGCATGTTGCATATATTGTGCCTGTGTTTATGGAAAATATGTTCAATGTTTTGGCCCAAAGAAATCGATCCAATTTCTAGGGATATATATACAGTCCTTGGTATTCCTTTTTTTTTAATGGATTTACTATTAAAAAAAATTCCTTGGAGTCTTGGTTATTGCTTCTTTTCTGGATTTAACACCTTCTCATTGGCATGCTTCGATAGTCTCATAGCTCTTCGATATTGTATTTGCTTAAGTAATTTATTCTAAAATGGAGAATCTAACAATTATATGACAATGCACTGTGTTGATCCATCAAGATTTTATGGAAACAAAACTGAATTTCAAACAGTTTCAAACCAGCGTTCAATTATATTCGTAATGTAGATAGAACATAGCAAGACCAAGTCACAATGTTGCAGCAAGATCGCCATTCTTGTTTCTAGACATGAAATTATTAAGCTTTAATGCTAACAACCCATCATGCAAGAAGTTTAATACTTAAGTTAATATGTTAAACTCATGGAAGAATGTATCAAGAACACAATTACTCCCACAAGTTGAAATAAAATCTAATCTTCAACAAAGCATTTGCTGGCAATTACTAGAAAATGATGGTTTTGCAAAAATGGGGATTTTTGAAAGCAATTCCCTTTTATGGAAATTTCTCTCTATCTTTCTATTTTCCCACTCTTTTATCCCCTATAGTTTCTCTTTCTGGTTACTTAGTCATTTTTTCTGAAAATGTCTTGTTGTGCAGGTTGGCGGATTCACGTGTTTCGACCGAGCGCTTCCCCTTTGTCTAAACTGCACTTTCCATTGTTCTGTAACATGCAAACAACACTCTAGCTTCTGTGATATGTAGATTTACTTCTGGACTCCCACATCATCCCTCTTCCGTGTTACACATTTTGCACTAAAATGTTTCGATATATACAATTTGACAATTGAGGCCTTATGTCTCCTCGGGAACCCTTGTCACCCTATTTTGAAGCCTGTCTGATCACTTTTCACACTTGAGCATTTCTTGACATCTCTTTCTTGGATCGTCGAGTTCGTGGGTTCAGGAATTTTCCAACTTCTAGTTGTTGTTTTCTATGCCTGCTACCTTCAGTTTTCTTTCCAAGTATATGCAATATGTATACAACTTCTCCAGAAACATACAGAAAAGATCTTGCCATGAAATGGAATATCTATTGCAGATTTGAATATATTGGACCTTCTTTTCCCTCTTCTATACTTAACCAAATTCCCATTTATTTTTCCCCTCTACTCTTTGGTTCTCGTTACTTAGTCATTTTTCTGAAAAATGTCTCAATGGGCGCGTTGGTCGACTCACGGGTTCACATTTTCGCTCGTACTTTTATATCGTGACTCTGGCCGACCGCTAGCCATTCGATGCCTAGCCACTTTTCATTTCATGGATTCCCGGGCAGGCGGACTCTATATTGCACTTCCATTGTTCTGTGACCTGCAAACAGCACCCGGACCTCCACGATATACAATTTTACTGTCGCATTCCCACGTCATACCCTCTTCTATGATACATAGTTTTCACACGAAAGTTCAAAGACCTGCAATTTGACCTTCAGGTCCTCACGTCTCCTGGGGAACTATTGTCACCGCATTTTGAAGCCCCTCTGTCCTCTTTCCATATTATGCCATTTCTTGGAATCTTTTTCACGCCTCCAATTCCATACTTACCCGAATTTTTCGCTTGCGGATTCCCGGACAGGCAGAGTGCACTTCCAGTGTTCCTTGACCTGCAAACAGCCCCCCAGCTTCCGCGATATACAACTTGACTTCCGAACTCCTACATCAAACCCTCTTCCATGTTAAACAGTATGCACTCAAAAGTTCTGATCAATACACTTTGATCGTCGGGGCCTCATGTCTCCTCAGGAACCCTTGTCAACCTATTTTGAGACCCGTCCGACCGTTTTCCACAGTCGTTTCTTTCAATCTCTTTCACGGATCGTCGAGTTGGTGGGTTCAGACAATTTTCAATTCCTAGTTGTTGTTTTTTGTGCCTGCCACCTTCGCACTTCTTTCCAAGTATATGCAATAAGTACATAGCTTCTCCAGAAACATGTAGAAAATATCTTGCAAGGAAATGGGATATCTATTACAGATGTGAATATATTAACCCTTCTTTTTCGTCTACTATACTTAACCAAATTCTCATTTCTCTTTTCCATGTACTTTATCTTTCTCGTCACTTAGTCGTTTTTTCGAAAATGTCTAGCTGTGCGGGTTGGCGGACTCACGGGTTCACATTTGCACTCGTGCTTTTATATCACGACTCTGACTGACCACTTCCCCATTCCATACCCAGCCACTTCTCCGACCACGTATTCTTGGGTAGGCGGGCTCTAGATTGCACTTCTATTGTTACGTGACCTACAAGCAGTACCCTAACTTCCGCGATATACAAATTTACAACCAGACTCATCATATCGTCTTTCGTATTATACTCTACCTATCATCCCCTCTTCTATGGTACACATTTTGCACTAAAAACTTTTGAGACATACAATTTGACCGTTGGGTCCTCACGTCTCCTGTGGAACTATTGTCACCCCATTTTGAAGCTCATCTGTCCACTTTCCATACTTCCCCATTTCTTCGAATTTCTTTTGTTGATCGTCGGGTTGGCGGGTTCAAGAAATACCCAATTCCTAATCACTTTTTCATGTTCCCCCGCGCTTTGCAATTAGCAATTAGAAACTGTATATAGGATCTTATTTCTAAGTATGAAATTAGCAAGCGTTAATGCTAAACCAGGATTTGATGAGATCTCCCATTAATATGCATAAAACCAAATTTTTTGGATGGTTATATTATCCCTTCTGAGTGTTAATTTCAAACATCATGGAATGTCATATGCGCATCGTCGGGTTGGTTCGTTCATGAAATATTCAATCCTCAATTCCGAAAACGAGTCCGACCGACCATTTCCCTATTCCATACTTAGCCACTTTCCCGAAATTCCACAAATATACAAACCAGTCGTTGAACTGCCCCATCATGCTCTCTTCTGTTTTACACGTTTTGTAGTAAAAAATTATGATACATAAAATTTGACCGTCGGACACTCACCTCTCCTGAGTATCCCCCGTAACCCTATTTATAATCTCGTCCAACTACTTTTCAAACCTTGCCATTCCTTCCTTTCTCTTCCACGTCTTCATCACCTTCGCACT
>ML798180.1:929377-955228 GCA_009831015.1 Picea engelmannii
GATGTCCAAAAGTGGTCATAAACTTGCGAAGGCTCGTTCTCACTAACCGGGGGTCGAAACCAAGCACGGGATATACCGTTGGAAAGGTATCACACTGCCCTACACCATGTTTGGGTTTTATTTTCCCTTTGATACCATCATCTTAACAAAATCAGATCAGGAAGCTACAGCTATTAGTTTTGCCCGTTCGGGTGACTTTGACTTTGCGTGCCTCATATGGGTCATACTGACTCAGAATCAAGCTCATGATAGCTTGTTGAAAAGCTTGTCCCGATCCATACCACTTGTTAGTGTTGTACTCCTTGAATAGAACAGCTTTGACATGAGGAAGAAATGTCATGGGAAGGCCCACAAATCCCTGAAAGCAACCAACTGATACTCTTTCAAGGGCAGAGGCCATAGTAACTATGACCCCCGCAACTGTCTTTGACTGGAACCATAGCACCAAGGGAATTTTATGGAGAAGTAACTGTGTAAAACACCATGTTGAGCCCAGAGCATATTTTTGGGTCAACAGTATCTAAGTATGAATGAAAGCTAAAGTGTTGCTCTATGCATGCTTTATAGGTATCCAAGTATAATTGAATCATGTATATTGTCTGCATTCCAATCCTTTTCTAAAGCAAACACTTGGAATGGGATCAAGATGTCAAAAAGGCTATGGATGTTCATTTCTCTTCTAAACTTGAATGGCACAAAGAATATGGAGATGGTGCATGTTACAACAAGGATATTATGTCGCTAGTGGTGGTTTGTGTATTTTGTACTAGGCCAGCATGATTTTTCACAGTGGATTGAACTGGAGTTGACACATGATCTCTTATGGATCACTTATACATAGGCATTGGTAATGCTCTACTAAAAAGTAGCCTATTGATTGGTTATGCCCTTTATATTATGTAATGTTGTTGCATTGTTCTTGATACTTTGATGCATTTCTTGAATGGTGTGTTGCATCCATTTTTAGATTCTATTGTAATATTTTATTTGAACAACATGCTCTACTTCAGAAGATCATATCTCACATCTATCACAAGTATTGGATACACTCAAGAATAATCGATTTTCTTCTAATCTTAAGAAGTGTGATTTTCGTAAGCAATGTGAGTTCAATAAGCATACCCTAGTTTACCTCATACATTTAATTATTGGGGAGAACTGGATAGATCTAAGTAATATCAAATCCATTATTAAGTGGTCAGCTCCTACTAGCATGACAGAGGTAAGAAGCTTGATGGGGGAAATATAATATTTGCATAAATTTATTGCATCATTTTCATAAATTGTTGCACCTCTTCATGTTGTAACAACAAAAGGGAAGAGCTTTTGTTGTAGAAATCAATAGCAGAGATCTTTTAAAGACTTGAAGAGAAAAATCAATCAAGCATGTATGTTCTAGTTATGCCCAATTTGCAATAGCCATTTGAAATCGTGATTGATGCAAGTGGATATGCCATGGGATTAGTCCTTATCCAAGGAAGAAAACATGTTTGTTATCATTCAAACTTGTTTCATGGAGCAGTGTTGAATTACCTAACATATGATGGGGTTACTCTACACCCTTGTATAATTAGTGAAGAAGTGGAAATATCATATCTTGGGGAAGAAGGCCATAATTCACACCAATCATCAACCACTATAGTATTTGCAAAGTCCAACCAAGTTGAAAAAATAAAGGTAGTACAAATAGATGGGATTTTCATGACAATTCCATCTAGTTATCAAATACAAGGGCCAACAAACAAACTTGTAGATATGATCTCTAGAGTTCCCATTCAAAGGATTACAACTATGGGAATAATTACGCAGCTTGAGCCATTTACCCACAAAAATTTTAGTGAGCATTGTATAGATGATGTTGATTTTGGATATGTCTTTCAACAACTAAAGGAGAATTTATCTATTGATTTAGAAGAGAACAAGTGTTATTTTCAATAGGGGATACTCTATAAATTAGGAAAGTTATGCATAACATGGGAAAGAAGAATTTGGCTTATCAAAGAATCATATACTTCACATAATGCTAAAAATTTTGGCATTGGTAAGATGATGGTGAATATACAAAGGTATGTTCAATCGCCTAATATTCAAGATAATGTTTCTAAGTAGATTTGGAATGTGTTAGTTATAACACTAGTAAGCCAAGTAATTGAAAACTTAGGTTTTACATGTCATTGTCAGTTTGATAGACCATGGAAAAGGATCTCTATGCATTTTTTTGGAGGTTTTCCAATGACCACGTGAGAGGCATGACTACTTATTTGTGATTGTCTACCACTTCAACAAGTTTTTTATCTTTATTCCCTACAAGAAGAACAACAAGGGTCATGAAGTAATTGAATCTTCTTAATGTATGGGTACATTTTGGACTACCACATTCAACTATGTCTAATCAAGATGCTAGATTTATGGGTGAATTTTGGACAAATTTATTGGAAAGAATGAACAATAGGTTAAAGAATTCAACTATGTTTCACCCCTAGACTCATGGGAAAATAAAATTTGTCATTACAACTTGGGCGCAATTGTTAAGAGGCTATAGAGAAAACATCCAAAAACTTGTATGAACATTTAGTTTATATTAAACACTCATATAATAGGGTTGTACATTCTTCCACCCTAAAATTTCCTTTTGAAGCTTGTTATGGCTATATGTCTTCTTCACCTTTTAATGTTGTTTATGGAAAACAAAGGGAGAATAGACAATGAATGCATGAGGAGGAAAATAGGGCACGTAGTTTTATAAATAATGTCGAACTACCCCAAGGATTAACTCAATCAATTGAACCATCCACCCAAGGCCTGTTCATGATGGGGTGGCCATAGGTAACAATTCCAAATATGCTTGAATCCCTCAAGGTTACCAACTAATACAATGGCTAGAAATTGAGTTTCCCTCCATCAGAATACTATGGGGAAGAGGGGGGGATCTCATGAGTTTTTCCTAAAATAAAAAAGATATGATCAGAAAAAATATTTTGAAGGTGTAAGAGTAGATTGAGAGGATCCAAGTGAAGTACAAGATTGTCCATGACTAGAGTAGGACCAACAATGAGTTATATGTTGTAGATAAATTTTGGCTCTATCTTAACAAAGTGTGGATGCAAGGGGCTACAAAGAAATTGAAGCCTTTGAAATATGGACATTTTGAAACCATTGACAATGTCAATGATAATGCATTTGAATTAAATCATCATCTTTATATGTGGATCTATCCAATGATCATTGTGGAGAATTTGCACTTGTTCAAACTATCCTTGCTAGATGGATAAGAATAATAACATATATGCCTACAATCAAGGACTTTGCACTGAATGTACTCAAAGATCATAGGAGGATACAATATTGTAGAAGAAGGTTTGAGATTCTCACAAAGGATAGAAAGAATTGTGGCAAATTAGACTTAAAGGGAAAAGGCCAACAACATCCAAGTGGTATGAAAGAGGCAAGGTTGTGAAATTTTTTTCCCATCTCCCCTTAGTTGTTATTTGGGACCAAAATCCTCCCATTGTGGAGGTGTGATCCAAATGAATCCAATAAAAAATGAAATGGATAACTACTCGAGCCTATGTCTTCTCTAAGAGGGAAAATCATACTCTTAGGATTATGTTAAAATTTTTGGTTTCAAATTCATATTCATAATATTGTCTAAATACCTTTAATTTAGGCTTCTATAAGGTTGTAGTTTTTATTGCAGTCTCAGATAACTTAATCCTTTTCCTTGGGAATCATTAGAAGATCCCATTTATTTTATACCCAGAGGTTTTTAGGATTTTCCCCACTCCGCAGTTGGGGCCACCACATGGAAAGTGATCTGTAAACTACCATGGATATTCCACTAGAATATCTCATCACAACAAATCTTGTAATATTATAAATTATTTTATTATCTAAGTTTATTTCCTTAGATCTCATATTTATTATAACTAGCTTATTTCTAAAAATTTATGAAAATAGTTGAAATTTGAAAATGAAAGAGAAATCAAATGAACACACCAATCACACAAATGAAAACAAGATGTGACTTGGAAAATCCAATATAGGAGAAAAACTATCTATAAGGTGAGGCCTATGCTTTGATCTCTTTTGTTTAGTTATGAAAATATAAATACAAAGAAAGTGGCACTCACTATGGAGTTTCCTTTGACATTATGACTTGAATGGATACTACAAAATATTCTTCCTCCTCTATTATGCTTTCAATTACCACTCCTATATTACTTTCCCAACTATGGAACAAGTACAATGCTAAAATAATGGAACCCCCTCTCTTCCTAATAGTTGGACACATAGCTTGATAGTAGTCTAGGGTTAGAGTTTTTGCATGCCTCAACCCTCAATTAGTGTTAGGTTTTGGATCTTCTATAATATTCTTGAAAGTACACACGTGACTATCCCCACATGCATGAATAATAGGGGTTTTCGTGGCATCCACTTGGTACCATGGTGGTCAATAAGGTAGGTCAACTTGCAGGAGGCATAACTTCCACATACGAACTCCAATTGAGGCAATTTTTAGACCATTGGAAAGCTCTCGGTGTGTAGAAAAAATTTAAGGGGTTTTGAGATATGATCATAATTTTTTTTCCCCAAAATATTCCATTTTATAAATTAAAATGGCTCTAGAAGGTTCCAAACCCCAAATTTCCAAACAAGGACCCACCACTAAAATGGGCCTTGCAAGCCAATTCCTCCAATTTTTCCACCCATGAAGTACCAAGATAGATGAAAAATTATGCACTGATCCATTCTATATCATAACTCCTCATTTAGGGAGGACTTTGGTCTCCAAAATATTCTACTAAATGAGGTGAGGAAATGTTTCCTCCACCTTCTCCCAGGAGTACTATTTTTCCTTGCCTGGAAGTTGTCCTTTCAACTTGATTTTCCAAAGGTCATGTTTCCTCTAGAATTGTTCTACAAAATTGTATCTTCTACCAAATATTCCTGAGCTTCTGGTGCTAAGTCTCATATGGTAGGTAGGACGTGCTCCTTATTTTCCTAATCCAACATGGAAGGCTCACAGAGTTTGAAATTTTCCACATTCACTACTAAGTAAATGTACATATATGGGGGTAGATTGATTCTATAGGAATTATCACCCACCTTCTCCAATACCTCAAAAGGACTATACTATAGAGTCTTGATGTGTTTACCAGGACCCTGCAGCATTTCCTTCTTCAGTTGCAACCAAACTCTATCTTCCACCTTTAATGTTTTCTCATTTTTATGTTGATCATGTCGGGTCTTGTACTTTTCATGTGACTTCTTCAATGTCTCCAATAGTTGAAAATGGATCTACCTAATATTTTTTTTTTAAATCTCATCTTCGATTAGTTCCCTTGTGATGTCTTCCCTCACTTCTCCTTGTTATCCATAGACAACATCTAAGGGCGAAGGCATAAAATACCCAAAGCAAGTTTCAAAAGGAGACTTACCAGTAGAAGTATGGACTGATGTGTTATAATAGTTTTTAATATAGATTAGATTTTTATCCCAAGTCTTTGGATACTTTTGATTGTAACCCCTCAAAAGATGAACCAATGTCATGTTGACTACTTTTGTCTTCCCATATGTCTGTGGATGGAATTTTATAGATATTTTCAACTTGGTGTCCATATTTTCCCAAGGTTTAGTCCAAAAGGTATTGATAAATATGGCATCCTTATCTTAGGTGATGCTCCTTGGTATCTCAAAGTGTTCATCCTCTAATATATCGAGCTACATCTTCTTGCATTTTGGGACAATACACATACCTTTGTAAGTTAGAAACTATCTTCTCAACACCAAAATTTCTTGCAACCTTGGATGTGTGAGCCTATTGGATTATCTACAATTTTTCACCTTTAGGAACACAAATCTAGTCTAGCATGTACAACAACCCATTCAAGATATGCTATTTAGACATACTATCTCCTTCTTCTACATGAATTTGGCCATGTAGCTACTAAAACACCTCTTTAAATTCCTCATATTCTATGTATGCCTCTGTGTATGCATAATGGGTGAAAGGCTCCATCTGTATAAGAGTTCCCAAAGATATAATCTTGGATGTGGGTGGCCTTGAAATCATGTTTTCCAACTTATTAGTGTTTCCCTTATTATATTTGATGACTAGATGAAACTGGTCCAAAAACACCATCCACTTCATTTTGTTGAAGCTTACTCTAGTCTTGCAAATATTGTAGTGGTTGGTGATTAGTGTGGATGATGGATTCCTTTCCCATCAGATAGTGATTCTACTTCTTAACAACTTGAACCGGGGCATATAGTCCCTTATCATACATAGGGTAGTTCATGACTCCCCCATGAAACATTTCAGAATGATAGCATACCAACTTACCTCCCTACACCAAGACCTCTCCTATGGCATATCCACTTGCATTTGTCTCTACTTTGAAAGGATTCTACAATTTAGGCAATGCAAGAATGGGTGCTTGAATAATATTCTATTTCATCTCATCCAAATATTTTTCATAATTCTTTCCCCACTAGAAACTCTTACCATGGGATGTTATGGCAGGGAGTGGCATAGGTACCACTAAAAAGGATGATATGAACTTATGTAGGTATTGCGCTACCCCCAAAAAAAATCCTAACTTCGGTGACATTAGTATGAACTAGCCACTTGAGAATGGCCTCCATCTTCATGGGATCTATCTTAAGTTCCCCTCCAATAATCATGTGCCCCAAATACACCATTGATTGCTAAGAAAACTTGCATTTCTTAAGGTTAGCCAATAGTTGATGATTTTTTAGAGTCTCTAACACCTACAAGAGATGTGAGATGTGCTCTTCCCAGGTAAAGATCCAAGCCAATATTACATACAAATACACTATTACAAATTAATCTAAATAGGGACACAATACATCATTCATCAATCACATAAATGTAGTTGGTGCATTACATAAACCAAAAGGAATGATCATCCATTCATACAGACCTTGCCTTGTCTTGAAGGCAATCTTCTAGGTGTCTTCTTATTTAACATGTACCTAGTGGTATCTCAATTTGAGTTCAAACTTGGTGAAGTACTTGGCATGCTGCAACTGATCTAATAAATCATGAATCCTGGGTAGAGGGTGTCAATTCTTGAGTGATGCAAAAGCATCTAAAAACAAGTTCTATAATTGACCTCATAGGTCAAAACCACATTTACCAAGGGAGTTGGTTCCCTAATTTCTTATTTAAGCTTGTAATAATTCAAATTGTCTCTAGAAGACATTTTGGTTGAGTTGTTTTGCTAGTTGTTGAGTTGTTACTAGAGTTTAGGAACAATTCCCATATTTGGTTTTTGTTTAGAGAACTCGGGATTTTTATTAGCAGGTGAGCTATCTAAGAGCTCAAAGAAAATATATTGAATGTTTTTGTAAGAGTCAGAGGATAGAGAGGGGAGTGTTTGTGTGAGATTGAGTGTGAAAGGGTGGATTGCAGAGGTTCGAGAGACCATGAAGGAATGATCCTTCATGTGTAATTTATTTCCTTCAATGATATAATGAAATATCAAATCGTGTGGTGTTTCCCTATGTATTTGATTTGTTAAAATCTGTATATAAATTGTCTAGACATAGTGGCAAGGTTTTTTGGTTGCAGGAGACCAGATAGCACGTAGAGTGATTCCAAGTGTGAACCAAATCCCTTTAAAATTCTCATGTATTTTTTCTTTGTTGGTATAGACGATCAGGATCAATCCAAAGAAAAAGATTGACGGCCCATATCATCGCGGGCATCCTCTCTTAGTGATTTTTCATTAGCTTGACACTTGATTAATTTCACAGTCATGAGGTCCAGTGATCCAATGGTCCGATACACGTGGCGTAATATTATAAGTTGGAATGGTGAGGAGAAGTGTTATAAAGGAAAGAAAGATCCACCATTAATCATGATAGGATCAACGATGATCAAGCTCTAATAGATATCGTCAAAATATTAAAGGTGATCCACAAGTTTAGATATGATCGTTGATCAGGAGTATAGATCGACGGCGTGGAGTCTACGCGTATCGAAAAAGTACGAGAAGTTTAACACAAGGAATGTCAAGACCCCGCAGTCCGGTGGCCCAAAATACGTGGCATCCATTTACTCGCCAGCTTGGTTTCATTCAAAGTTCTGGCATGGCCCACATGATAAAACCTTTACAATAGTGTGGAGGATTGCAAGATGGAGATTAGATCTTTGTTACGGGAGATCAACGGTTCTCATTACAGTAGACTGCAGGCATCAGTGAGTTATGATAGTTGGGAAGTGTTAAAAAGTCTCGACGACGAGAAATTTCATGGTGACATAAGGGAATCCACTTAGGGGATGACACATGGAAGTAAGGAATGAAGTGCTCAGGGTTTTGTGGTGGCCCACATCACGAATTGAAATATAATTAAAGGAGAATCAATGATCTAGACTAGATCCACGATCTAGATCGATGGTTGATATTACATCGCCATCAGACCTTTTAGAATGTTGGATCATTGTCATTGATCATTAATCAACGATCCAAGGTGAACGCGCACATGAAAAGTTCTAGGGGGTTAACGGAGAGTCGATCACTTGCGCAACTAAGGAAAATACCACCTATTTAAAGTGGTATACCACCCCCAAAATAAATCTCTCGGTCACGGTCGTGGGTCCTATGGATTTTGACGCTAAGGTATAAGTGTTTGATGGACTTTAGTGCCTTTGGGAACTGCCCCAGTTACGGCTCGAGGTTTCTAACCACCAGTCGCACAGGGTAAAGGTGTTACATTCTATAATAGTGGAGCTGAGATAATTGAAGGATATTTGCACAGACAGAAGAGTGGAATAATATTGGTTGAGAGTAGTGGAGCAGTTCGACTTCCGAAGCTATAGTAAAGAATTGGAACTCTGCTAATACTATGGGAATTGACCAGTAATATCTTTAAATTTTGGTATCTGAGGGGAATTAAACTATTCATTTGAATGTTAGTAGGGAATTAAAATCATCGTAGAACCACAAGTGCAAGAGAAAGAAAGGATACAATAAAGAAACCTGCAAGGGTTGAAGCAAAGAAGTTTTGGAAACGTGGATCTAGTGAGATATAGCGGGTAATATGTGTTTTACCTTTTCAAATTGATTTGGAATGATAGCAGTGGAAAAGAATATGTTGACAAGGATCTTTGATTCCATCCAAAGGAGAAATGCTAAAAAGGAAAGTTGGTACAAAATTCTAAAATAAATCTTACAAATATTAAGTTGTATATCTGATAATAACTCTGGTAAAAACAAAACTATATATATGCAAGTAGCAACAAAGAGGTAATATAGAAAAGGATTGCAGCTAGAAGGTTGTAACAGTGCAAAAGTCTCACAAGAGAATCTTCTGACAGATAGAGCCTTACATCAAGGGGTGTTGTAGATTCTTTCCAACTGAGATTGGAAAGTAGAAAACAGTGGAAGTTCTCGGGAAAGTGTGAGCAGTGTGCAGAGAGCAAAGTGAGGAGCAAAGGATTCTCAAGAGGTTCTAGAGGAAAGGACCAGTGATTCCAAAAGGCCAAGCTGGGGAGAAGCTTGATGAGTTAATGAGTGACAAGGTAAAGAGACTTGTTGCAAGGAGTAAGCTTGGTTGCAGCTCACAGTGGGCATGGAAAATATCACAAAAGGAAAGATGAAGATGACTATTGATAGTCATGACAGTGGTTCAGAGAGAGGCCACAATAAGAGGAAAGAATATTCCAGAGCATATAGCAAGAAGAAGATGAGTGAAGAAGAATTTAACATGAAAATGATTGAGTTAAAGGTACGACTCAATTATGTGGAACAACTACTACAAGAATCTTAAGAAAACCAGAGATGTTGTTGGATAATGAAGTAGAAGGCTAGATGGTCTATCAAACAATTGATTGCAAGAGAGAAGAGACACAGTTTGAAAGCTTGTTTGAAGAAGGTAGAAGCACTCAAGATAGTTGAGTGTGAGGTAAAAGATCACTATTGTGAACTTGCACAAGGATCAATCCTAGGAGAGTATGATGATGAGATGATGATGTGCTCAGATCAACACAAAGAAGGGATGATAGTAACATCAAGTGAGACAAAGGAGTCTCATGAAATTCAAACTAATTGTTTTTTGTGAGTATGTATTTGCAGGTGTTGAAGAGAATGAAGTTGAACAAAAGCAAGGAATTACAAAGGAAACATAGATGCAAGAAGAGCATAACTATGTTGGTGAAAAACAACAGGGGATAACAAATTTTGAAGATAGACAATCTCAAGGAACTTCCACTAAAGAAATAAGTTCAACATTGTTTCATGAGGACAGTAATAGAGAAGCTCGTGAACCTTAGATAGACATCAAGGAGAGTTGGGAAATTGCAAGAGACCAAGGAGTTCAGATTGACAATCTGCAAGCTTATGAAGAAAGAAGTAAACTCAAAGGTATAATGGTTTGGTTATATTTTATTTTGTTAAATGTTTACCTGACTATCCTTGAAAGAATTTTTTTAAAGGTTTAGGACATATGGAAGATTGGAAAAGAAAGGAAGATGTATGTTGTGCAGATTTATGAATGTCAATCATAACAGTGTAAATATGACAAGGAGGAAGATGATAAGGAGAACTCATCTCAAGATATTGCATATAGTCTAGAGGAGACTATGGAGCACAGAAGCCAAGAATACATAAATAAATTCCTTGAAGTTGAAGAGGAATATACATCACAGAGGCCTGAGGAATAGAAATTTGTATGTACCAGTAGTGAAGAAGACGATGATGTAAATTATTATCAGCATACGATAAAGGAACAAAAAATCTCATAAGACAAATGTACAAATAAAGCAATAAGCCATAGATTTGAACCAGACAACAATGAATTGTCAGAAGATGGTGAAACCAGGAAAGAAAAGGATGAGGTAATGGATTTGTTTTTTAAGATTTCATTTAATGAACATGAGCGGATGATAACAGTTAAAGAGTTGAGAATTGTTTTAGAATCGGTCAAGGAAGTGATAATAGTATGAGTCAAGGATATGGAGGAATGAACAAAAAGATAGTGGAAATGAAAAGACAACTCAAAATAGTGGTGCAAGGAAGGAAAGCTAAAGAGAAAAGAAAGGAAGAGGTTTCATAATTTAACCAATATTCTAAGAAAAAAGAAGATAAGACAAAATTTTCCAAGACGGGGAAGTATGAAGTGGAAGAGAGACATGACAAAATCATTATGTCATGTACACATCAACAAGATGAGAACCAAAGAGAGATTTAGAAAGAATGAAGGGGAAGATAAATGTGAAATACCATATGATTCCAGATTTTAATTTTTTAAATGTGGAATGTATTTTACACGATGAAGGAAAAAATTCTCTTGGAAACATGTTTTCTTATGTAGATATAGAAAAACATAAGAGATTTAAAGATGGAAATAGTCATCCTTCCTTACAGGAACAATAAAATGGGAGAAAGCAGCAAGATGGCTCAGAAGATTGGAGTGGAGAAAGAAGAGTTTTTATAACTCTTACAAAAGGTATTGTTGAGGAAAAAGAGGATTGCAGAAGATGTGAAGTTGCAAAGCATAAATAAATTATGTTATCAACCAAAGAAAAATTTAAAATCAAGAAATTGTCTGGGAAACTAATGCAGATGAGTACAAAATAGATATAAGAACCAATTGGTTGATTTCAGCAGTTCAAGCACAAAATTGTGCAACATAGAGTTGACATATAATTGAATGGTTGTATATCTGCATACTAGGAAAGGAATTTATTATTTTTTAAGTTGAAATGATTCCATTTAAAACAATGGACAAGTGGGAAATGAAGGTAGCAGAAGATATATATTTTATAATTTCTCAAGGTCAGCAAGTTAAGGTATTATGGATTAATGCAAAAGATGATCTAAGGGAATTTGTTTGTAGGCAAAATATGATGTTGATTATGGGATCAAAGATCAGAAAGTACATTGAGGTACAAGACCAAGGAGCTAGTGAGGGATGCATGGAGCAAAAAATCAATTGTTTTGGAGTATTGACTAGTGATTGTAATAACTATTGCAGGCTAACAATGTTATTAAAAGAAGTAATAATATCCAAGCAGAGGAATCATACATAAGTAAAGTGTCAAAGGGGAAGCAATCAACAACAAGTAAAAGTGAAAATATCATAGTTAGTAAGGAAGATATCTGAGAAGAAGATCACCAACAATAAACAATTGATCAATGATGGAAGAAGAAACAATGCAGTTACACTATGACAAATCAAAGTTTGGGATCCTGGAAGGATGCAGAAAAAAAAAAATGTGACAAGAGGAAAGTCATGCAAGTGGACAACAACAACATGGAGTTTGGAATCCAAGAGGAGAAGGCACTTGCAATTGAAAAGTGTTAGAGAACCAGATGGAAGCTACAATCAAATAAAGATTACAATAGAATCAATAGGAAGGCTCCTAAACAGGAGTCCATGAATTATTTTTACCTAGGGAGTCTGATGCAAGAGCATATGAGAACAAGTTCTAGAATTGACCTCATAGGTCAAAACCACATTTACCAAGGGATTTGATTCCCTAATTTCTTATTTAATTTTGTAATAATTCGAATTGTCTCTAGAAGAAATTTTGGTTGAGTTTGTTTTCTAGTTGTCAATTTGTTACTAGAGTTTAGTAACAATTCCCAGATTTGGATTTTGTTTAGATAACTCGATATTTTTGTTATGAGGTCATCTATCCGAGAGCTCAAAGAAAATATATTGAATGTTTATATAAGAGTCAGAGGATAGAGAGGGGAGCGTTTGTGTGAGATTGAGTGTGAAAGGGTGGATTACAGAGGTCTGAGAGACCATGAAGGAATGAGCCTATTGTGTAATTTATTTCCTTCAATGATATAATGAAAGATAAGATCGTGTGGTGTTTTCCTGTGTATTTGATTTGTTAAAATATGTTTATAAATTGTTTGGACAGAGTGATGAGGTTTTGTGGTTGCAGGAGAGTGGATCACACTTAGAGTGATTCCAAGTGTGAGCCAAGTCTCATTAAAATTATCGCGTATTTGTGTTTTGTTGATGTATACGATTAGGATCGATCTAGAGAACAATATTGTGTCCCATATCATCGTGAGCATCGTCTCTCGACAATTTTTCGTTAGCTTGACACTTGATTAAGTATGTGGGCACGAGGTCTTGTGATCCAGTGGTCCAATACACGTGGCGTAATATTATAATTTGGAATGACGAGGAGAAGTGTTATAAAGGAAAGAAATATCCACAGTCGATCACAATAGGATCGACAGTGATCAAGCTCTATTCGATATCGTCGAAATATTAAAGGTGATCCACAAGTTTAGATCTGACCGTTCATTGGGAGTATATATCGACAGCATGGAGTCTACGCGTATTGGAAAAGTACCAAAAGTTTAACACAAGGAGTGTCGATACCCCACTGTCTAGTGGCCTGAAATACGTGGCATCCATTTACTCCTCGATGTGGTTCCATTCAGGGTTCTGGCATGATTTCCCACATGATAAAACCTTTACAATAATGTTGAGGATTGGACGACGAAGATTATATCTTCAACACGAGAGATCAACGGTTCTCATTACGATGGACCGCGGGCATCCACGAGTTCTGATAGTTGGGAAGTGTTAAAAATTCATGATGTCCTGATGATGAGAAATGTCATGTTTATGTAATGGGATCCACTTAGGGGATGACACATGGAAGCAAGAAATGAAGTTCTCAGGGTTATGTGGTGGCCCACATAGTGAGTTGAAATATAATTAAAGGAGAATCAACGATCCATACTGGATCTGCAATCCATATCGACGGTTGATTTACATCACCACCGTACATTTCAGAATGTTGGATCATTGTTATTGATCATTGATTAACTTTAGGATCAATGATCTAGGGTGAACACGCACATGAAAAGTTTTATGGGGTTAACAGAGAGTCGATCACCCACACAACTAAGGAAAATACCACATGTTTAAACTGGTATACCACCCCTGCAATAAATCTGTTGGTCACAGTCGTGGGTCCTATGGAGTTTGATGCCAAGGTATAAGTGCTTGACAGAATTTAGCACCTTTGGGAATTTCTCTAGTTACAGCCTAAGGTTTCTAACCACTAGTCCCATGGGGTAAAGGTGCTACACTCTGTAATAGTGGAGCTGAGATAATTGAATGATATTGACGCAAACAGAAGGGAAGAATAATATTGGTTGAGATTAGTGGAGCAATTTGACTCCTGGAGTTATAGTAGAGAATTGGAACTCTGCTAAGACTATGGGAATTGACCAATAAGGTCTATCATTGAGTGTAATTGTGTTCAAAGTTTTGTAGATGGTACACATTCATGAATTTCCATCCTTCTTAGGTACTATGTTTATAGGTGACCCAAAGGTGAGGTGCTTGGTTGAATTACTCCCTACTCCAGTAGTTGTTGCAATTGTTTCTTCACTTCATCTTCTTCTATAATAGACTATCTTTACATCCTAATATTCAGTAATGGGGAATCAAGAAATAACTTTATCTCGTGCTCCACTTCCATATTAGGTGGTAACCCTTTAGACTCCTAGAACACTCCTATGTATGCCTACAAAAAATCCTCCAATTTTTGTTTATTCTCTTTGGTAAATCCCTCCAGGGATAACTTTAGGCTTACTGATTCATCCCCTGGATGATTCTCTCCCAAGAAAAGAAATACAATTTTTCTACTAGAATTGGTAAACTTTTTGGCTTGGTTGGCACTTACCGGAGAGATCTTCGATTTTCCAGCTTTGTGCACATTAATGATGAAAGACTTCCTTGATCAAGTGGTATTGGTTTTCTCTCCTCATGGAGATCGCATCCCTCATATACATGTAGGGGATTCCAAACACTACATCACAGACATCAAGGTGCACTACATATAACTCTACTTCATCAATAAAATCTAGACTTATAGCAAATTTGATCTTACATTGTTTAGTGAATTTGAGGTCTACATCCATATTCACTGCTAATATTGTTGATCATATTGTCTTCTATGAGGTTGGCATGTGAACTAGAATTGAATAGACCATCCACCTTGGTATTTTTTACCTAGATCTTAATTTGGAAGAGTTTAGTCATCTCCTTCTCTTCCTTGTGATGAAGGATACTTAGATTCACCTCCTTCTACATTGAGTTGCAAACAATATTTCCATCCACATATGAGCTTCTCTCTACCTAGTTTCCTAAATCGATGCCTAGTAGGTTCTTGTTCTTTACATCCTTCTTACAATTCTTTGGATTCAACTCTAGATGTAGCTTCCAACACTTATCTTTGGTGTGACCATCAATAGTACAATGGTTGTAGTGGTTGTTTGGATCATTTCAATTATGTGCAATAGATTTAATTTTCATGTATTTTCCTCTCTACTTCTTCTTCCCCTCCTTGGAAGCGTCTTGGTGATATCTCTTTTTAGAACCACTAGGTTGTCCTTTCTTATGGCCTATGTTCTCGAGTTACTATGCTTACACACATGACCCATCAGTAGTCTTTGTTTTGAAGAGCATCACTTGCTTTCACAAATGACTATGTAGACCCCCCATATATGGATGATACCCAACATGATCACCATCTTCCTAAACTTAGTGGTGTACTCTTGCACACTCTACCCTTGCCTTTTCCTAAAGTGATGTGAATATATCCACTAGTTCTCCACAAACCCAATAGGGTAATTGGGACTTGATGATGGTTTTGAACACCTCCCACTTAGTTATTGGTGGATTAACCTCCATCCTAAGTATTTGTGTGTGTTGTTCCCACTAGATTAGTGCATGGACCTCTAGTTTCAACTGGGAAAACGAAATTTTCTACTCTATCTATATTATGGACACTGAAATACACTTCTAACTATTGCAATCAATGATTTATTTTAACAACATCAATCTTACCTTAGTAGGGCTTGATGTCCACTTTTGCTTCCATTTTAAATAGAGGTTGTGAAGGAGTGATGGTATTGAAACTTGGTTTCTCCTTCCAAGTGTCTCCTTTTCGAGGTCTTCACTATCTCTTGGTTTCTCATCCAATCCAACTTCTAAGTTAGAGCCATCAACCTCCCTGAAAGGTCCAAACTTGTTCACCAGAGATGCCATGATGAGGGCCATGTTGGGAGAGATATAATTGACTTGTTCTTCCAGACTTGAAAACCTATTTGTTGCTAAATCATGAGGGTTGTTATGAATAGATTGATCCACATGGCTAGTGTTTTGCAACTTCCTTCTTAAGCCAATTATTGGATCCTACAACTTCCCACAAATACCCCAAAGAAAATTGATCTGATACCAATATGATTTGTAAATTGTCATGGATATTCCACTAGAACATCTGGTCACAATAGATCTTGTAATATTTTGAAATGTTTTATTATGCAAGTTTATTTCCTTAGATATTTTTATTTATTATCACTAGCTTATTGCTCAAATTTATGAAAATAACTAGAATTTGAAAATGAAAGAACAAGCAAATGAATGCACCAGTCATATAAATGAACACAATATGTGACCTATGAAACCCGATACAAGATAAAACCCAAATTAAAGGTGAGTCCTATGCTTTGTTCTCTTTTATTCAGTTACGAAAATGTAAATACAAAGAAAGGGGCACTCACTATGGAGTTGCCTTTGACATTGTGGCATGAATGTATACTATAGAATATTCTTCCTCCTCTATTTTTCTCTCAAATCCCACTCCTAGAATATCTACTAAACTATGGAACAAGTATAATTCTAAAAGAATGGAACCCCCTCTCTTCCTAGTGACCCAATATCTAACATAACCCGATAGTCATCTAGGTTTATGGTTTTTGCATGCCTCAATCCTCAATTGGTGTTAGGTTTTGGACCTTCTAAAATCTTCTTGAAATTACACACGTGAATGTCCCCACATGTGTGAGTAATGGGGGCTAATGTGGCATCCACTCAGTACCATGGTGGTCAACGAGGTAGGTCAACTTGCAGGAGGAAAAACTTCCATATATGAATTCTGATTGAGGCGATTGTCACGCCGTTGGAAATCTCTTCGTGTGTAAAACAATGTCAAGGGGATATGAGCTATGTTCACAAAGTTTGACCTCCAAAAATTGTTGTTGATGCCTCAAAATGGCTCTAGAAGGTTCTAGAACCGAAATTTCCAAACTAGGGCCTAGCACTAAAATGGGCCCTACAAGCCAATTCCTCCTATTTTTCCACCTAGGAAGTAGCATTGGGGAGGTGTGATCAAAATGAATCCAAAAAAATTTAAATGGCTAACTACTCGACATTATGTCTTCTCTAAGAGGGAAAATTTTACTCATACGCTTGTGTTAGAATTTTTGGTTTCAAAATCATATTCCTAATCTTGTCTAAATACCTTTAATTTAGGATTCTAGAAGGGGGTAGCTTGTATTACAATCTCAGATAACTTAAGCATCTTCCATGGGGAATAATTAGAAGTGCCCATTTATTTTATACCCATGGGTTTTGAGGAGTTTCCCCACTTTGCAGTTAGAATGACCACATGGAAAGACTTGATCAACTTAGGTCCCATGGTAACCACGACATTTTATGAATCACCCCATTCCATGCATGGGAAGGATATGCAAGCATCCCCAAGGCATTTCATAGGACAACTCTACCTAGACCAATGATAAAGACCGAGGTGACACCTCAAAATGGCTCAATGACATTGATTCCTTTATATTGGGGGTTCCAAGGGAACTATCCTAGCCCACTTATAGGACAACCCTACCAAAAGCTTGACTGGAAAGCAGAATGCATTCACACGGATTGAAGGGAATGCCCAACCACCAATGACGACATGAAACATGGTATAAAAGAAAAATCACTAGAAGGAATAAGGGGGGGGGATTAATATGACTCTACAACCAATATTAGGATTCCACCTTGTAGATGGTAAAAGGAAAAATGATCACATAGAAATGCTTGGGTGTCCACAAAGGATTTTGGAGGTGATTTCCTGGTTGGTTTGGCAACCAAGAGATGGAAAACAAGGAAAGAAGCCCAATAAACAAGGGACAGATGATCTTTAATTTTTGAAGTTCAAGTAGCCTTCCAACAGACTAAAAAGAATAAAATGAAAAGAAGAAGAGATGAAATGGGTTATGTTGTTTGCTTAGGGAAAATGGGATTCTTCCATTGGTTGTTTCAATGCCCATAATTACTAACCAATACCAAGAGAAAACTGGTTCATGGAAAGAAGACTATAGAGACAAAAAGGAGGTAAATTCCAGTGTTGTCCCTAAGATTATAATTAGTTTTAGAAGCCCAAATTGTGCCTTTGTTTCTGAATTTATTCCTTGTATTGATTTAAAGTCGAGAACATAGACATTTCAATGCTTGAGTTTTACCATGCTATGTTCTCCAAGGTAAATCTCTTTTGTTATTGAGTATGTTAATGATGTTTTCATTGTATTTGATTGTTTACATAAAATATATAGTTATAGATGTATGTGCAACAAACTAATACAAAGAAGTAGCAATGAAATGTGCACACCAAAGAATTTAAAACACATTGATATATATTAATGTTCGTATGTTCGCATTAATATAATTGAATAGAGATATATACTAGTCCATCATTTTTATAGATCAACTATATAATTCCTAAGATCCATGAAAAAGGTTGAATTTATTTTTATCATACTAGTTAAAGTTTCATAGGTTGTTATCATTATATAAAATGTTTTTTATGATATAATTAAATAATTGAGAATATATGTTTCCTCCAAGGATGTCACAAGTTCAAATCTAGAGGGGGGTTAGGGTATGTATACCTCTATGGAATTTATCAGTCAAATCGTTGGGCGGAGAGGGTCCCTTGTCCCACATACAAGGGGGTCTCATACTCCAATTTGGTGTCTGGCTTGGTCGTGACATAAAATTAGAATATTGTTATTATTACATTAGAGTAAATAATTTAATGATATAGAGCAACCTATAATGCAAGCATCCAATTTTGAAGGGACAAAGGAAAATACAAGTGACAAGGAAAAGATAAATGTAAAGAATAAAAGAACTAATGTGTATCATGGAAAATTATATGGATCCATACTTATTTTGTAAATGTAGGAATATTGCTGAATCTTACTCATTCTTAAAATGTCAACATAAAATATTGGCAATATTTTGAAAAAATATTCAAATTTATAAAGTTCTTGTATAATTTTTAGACAATTTTGATGGTTTTTGAAGGAAAAAAAAAATATTTTATAAAATATGGGTGAATCTTTTGTGGAAAAAAATTAGAAAATTATTTAATATTATTGGAAAAGAAAAATAGAAAAATGTTAAATCATTTTAAGAAATGAAAAATTAAGCAAATGGAAAAAGTTAACACCTAAAATTTTCCATATCACACATCTTAGTTGTCAATTTGGCAATGAGCTCACATGTTTTTACCAATATGCACATCATAATTGTTATTGGAAGAAAAGAACAATCCCCAAAGTAAGTTAGTTGCTCAATAAGGAAAAGAAAACACTCTTTTAGGAGGGGAAAGGAGTACTTTCCTTGAAGAGGATCTTGCCAAAAGCAAGAGTTGATTTGACCTATAGAGGCATCTTTGACATTTCAAGAATGAGATTGATAACTATGAAGTTCTTAGGAAGGATTCCCAAGTAGAGATCATGAGTTCGCTTGCAAAGGATTTTAGTTTTCATGTCGAAATGCAAGTTTTGGTTATCATCTTTGTGTGAGTTGTGAGATACTACTAGTTGTGGAAGATAATTAATAATGAAACAAAGTAGGGAAAATTGTTGGCATGACCAATATTTGTCCCGGAAAGACTCTAATACTTCTTATAATTCTTGGTGTAAAAACAACTAGAAGGGAGGAAGACCAACTTTAATATAGTTGGGCTTAGTACAGAATATCCTAGATAATATAGGTAAGAAGGGATGCTTGTGGTCGATTGAGATGAGATTTCTCTATGTTATGGTTGTACCTAATTGAGTTCCTTAGTCTATGTAGCCATATTATTATCTAATTGTGACTAGTGAGTATAGAGGTTGATCCTTTCAAGCTGATAATATCAATTATTATGTACTATGATATCATTTGAGCAATACAAGAGAGCATTTCAAACTCAATGTTCTTTTCCATGAGGATTTTGCACTATAAACTATGATCTTAATCTTTTTAGTCTTGATGATCTTAGAAGAAAACCCTTGAACAACCACCCTACTTATATATCAATTCCAAAAATATGTGTATTATATAATTTTATTATACATTTGTAATTAATATTATTTTTAATTTTACCATACTCTTACAAAGTAACCAACTCATAACATAACATATTCTATTTATGTTTTCCAATCAGTTTTGCCCAAAATCTAGTTAGAAATTTAGAAGAATTGTTGGAATTAACTAGGGAATAATTTAGAAGAATTGTTGGAATTACAAATATTGGTTGTTGAGATTGCACAATTTGAGTGGATTAGGGGATTTTAGGGTTGTTGGATCCATCTATGCATTCAAATCTACAATTTGAGTAATGAAAAAATACAATTTCACCAACAATTGTATGGCTGGATTTCCATAATAATTGACCAAAAAATCCAAAAAATCAAATGTTTAAATTTGTCCCATAACATATACCTCATTTATACCTTCATCCAATAAAACCAAATATACATGCCAATAAATAATACTAACAACATTACTATACATATCAACTACCAACTATCAAATTACTCTCAACCACATCTCCCATCTTCATCAAAAATATTATATTTATTAGTAGTTTTTTAAAAGATATTGCAATCTCACTTGTCAATTTCCAAGCAGTAGTTTAGTTATTGGTGGATTAACCTCCATCCTAAGTATTTTTGTGTGTCGTTCCCACTATATTAGTGCATGGACCTCTAGTTTCAACTGGGAAAATGAAATTTTCTACTCTTTATCTATATTATGGACACTGAAATACACTTCTAACTATTGAATCAATGATTTATTTTAACAACATCAATCTTACCTTAGTAGGGCTTGATGTCCACTTTTGCTTCCATTTTAAATAGAGGTTGTGAAGGAGTGATGGTATTGAAACTTGGTTTCTCCTTTCGAGGGTCTTTTTTTTACTCTTTTTCTAGGTCTTCACTATCTCTTGGTTTCTCATCCAATCCAACTTATAAGTTAGAGCCATCAACCTCCCTGGAAGGTCCAAACTTGTTCACCAGAGATGCCATGACAAGGGCCATGTTGGGAGAGATATAATTGACTTTTTCTTCCAGACTCGCAAACCTATTTGTTGCTAAATCATGAGGGTTGTTATGACTAGACTTATCCACATGGCTAGTGTTCTACAACTTCCTACTTAAGCCAATTATTGGATCCTACAACTTCCCACAAATACCCCAAAGAAAATTGATCCGATACCAATATGATTTGTAAATTGTCATGGATATTCCACTGGAACATCTGGTCACAATAGATCTTGTAATATTTTGAAATGTTTTATTATGCAAGTTTATTTCCTTAGATATTTTATTTAATATCACTAGCTTATTGCTCAAATTTATGAAAATAACTGGAATTTGAAAATGAAAGAACAAGCAAATGAATGCACCAGTCATATAAATGAACACAATATGTGACCTACGAAACCCGATACAAGATAAAACCCAACTTAAAGGTGAGTCCAATGCTTTGTTCTCTTTTCTTCAGTTACGAAAATGCAAATACAAAGAAAGGGGCACTCACTATGGAGTTGCCTTTGACATTGTGGCTTGAATGTATACTATAGAATATTCTTCCTCCTCTATTTTTATCTCAAATCCCACTCCTAGAATATCTACTAAACTATGGAACAAGTATAATTCTAAAATAATGGAACCCCCTCTCTTCCTAGTGACCCAATATCTAACATAACCCGATAGTCATCTAGGGTTATGGTTTTTGCATGCCTCAATCCTCAATTGGTGTTAGGTTTTGGACCTTCTAAAATCTTCTTGAAATTCCACACGTGAATGTCCCCACATGTGTGAGTAATGGGGGCTAATGTGGCATCCACTCGGTACCATGGTGGTCAATGAGGCAAGTCAACTTGCAGGAGGAAAAACTTTCATATATGAATTCTGATTGAGGCGATTGTCATAACATTGGAAATCTCTTTGTGTGTAAAACAATGTCAAGGGGATATGAGCTATGTTCACAAAGTTTGACCTCCAAAAATTGTTGTTGATGCCTCAAAATGGATCTAGAAGGTTCTAGACCCCAAATTTCCAAACTAGGGCCTAGCACTAAAATGGGCCCTACAAGCCAATTCCTCCTATTTTTCCACCTAGGAAGTAGCATTGGGGAGGTGTGATCAAAATGAATCCAACAAAATTTAAATGGCTAACTACTAGACATTATGTCTTCTCTAAGAGGGAAAATTTTACTCATATGCTTGTGTTAGAATTTTTGGTTTCAAAATCATATTCCTAATCTTGTCTAAATACCTTTAATTTAGGCTTCTAGAAGGGGGTAGTTTGTATTACAATCTCAGATAGCTTAAGCATTTTCCATGGGGAATAATTAGAAGTGCCCCGTTTATTTTATACCCATGGGTTTTGAGGAGTTTCCCCACTTTGCAATTAGAACGACCACATGGAAAGGCTTGATCAACTTAGGTCCCATGGTAACCACAACATTTTAGGAATCACCCCATTCCATGCATGGGAAGGATATGCAAGCATCCCCAAGGCATTTCATAGGACAACTCTACCTAGACCAGTGATAAAGACCGAGGTGACACCTCAAAATGGCTCAATGACATTGATTCCTTTATATTGGGGGTTCCAAGGGAACTATCCTAGCCCACTTATAGGACAACCCTACCAAAAGCTTGACTGGAAAGAAGAATGCATTCACACGGATTGAAGGGAATGCCCAACCACCAATGATGACATGAAACATGGTATAAAAAAAAAATCACTAGAAGGAATAAGGGGGGGGGGGATTAATATGACTCTACAACCAATATTAGGATTCCACCTTGTAGATGGTAAAAGGAAAAATGATCACATAGAAATGCTTGGGTGTCCACAAAGGATTTTGGAGGTGATTTCCTGGTTGGTTTGGCAACCAAGAGATGGAAAACAAGGAAAGAAGCCCAATAAACAAGGGACAGAAGATCTTTAATTTTTTAAGTTCAAGTAGCCTTCCAACTAACTAAAACGAATAAAATGAAAAGAAGAAGAAATGAAATGGATTATGTTGTTTGCTTAGAGAAAATGGAATTCTTCCATTGGTTATTTCAATACCCATAATTACTAACCAATACCAAGAGAAAATTGGTTCATGGAAAGAAGACTATAAAGACAAAAAGGAGGTAAATTCCAGTGTTGTCCCTAAGATTATAATTAGTTTTAGAAGCCCAATTTGTGCCTTTGTTTCTGAATTTATTCCGCGTATTGATTTAAAGTCGAGAACATAGACATTTCAATGCTTGAGTTTTACCACGCTATGTTCTCCAAGGTAAATCTCTTTTGTTATTGAGTATGTTAATGACATTTTCATTGTATTTGATTGTTTACATAAAATATATAGTTATAGATGTATGTGCAACAAACTAATACAAAGAAGTAGCAATGAAATGTGCACACCAAAGAATTTAAAACACATTGATATATATTAATGTTCTTATGTTCGCATTAATATAATTGAATAGAGATATATACTAGTCCATCATTTTTATGGATTAACTATATAATTCCTAATATCCATGAAAAAAAGGTTGAATTTATTTTTATTATATTAGTTAAAGTTTTATAAGTGGTTATTATTATATAAAATGTTTTTTATGATATAATTAAATAATTGAGAATATGTGTTTCTTCTAAGGATGTCACAAGTTCAAATCTAGAGGGGGTAGGGTATGTATACCTCTGTGGACTTTATCAGTCAAATCGTTGGGTGGAGAGGGTCCCTTGTCCCACATACAAGGGGGTCTCATACTCCAATTTGGTGTCTAGCTTGATCATGACATAAAATTAGATTATTGTTATTATTATATTAGAGTAAATAATTTAATGATATAGAGCAACATATAATGCAAGCATCCAATTTTGAAGGGACAAAGGAAAATACAAGTAACAAGGAAAAGATAAATGTAAAGAAAAAAAGTACTAATGTGTATTATGGAAAATTATAAGGATCCATACTTATTTTGTAAATGTAGAAATATTGGTGAATCTTACTCATTCTTAAAATATCAACATAAAATATTGGCAATATTTTGAAAAAATATTCAAATTTATAAAGTTGTTATATAATTTTTAGACAATTTTGTTGGTTTTTGAAAGAAAAAAAAAAGTTATTTTATAAAATATGGGTGAATCTTTTGTGAAAAAAAAATTAGAAAATTATTTAATATTATTGAAATAGAAAAATAGAAAAATGATAAATCATTTTAAAAAATGAAAAATTAAGCAAATGGAAAAAGTTAACACCTAAAATTTTCCATATCGCACATCCTAGTTGTCAATTTGGCAATGAGCTCACATGTTTTTACCAATATGCACATCCTAATTGTTATTGGAAGAAAAGAACAATCCCCAAAGTAAGTTAGTTGCTCAATAAGGAAAAGAAAACACTCTTTGAGGAGGGGAAAGGAGTACTTTCCTTGAAGAGGATCTTGCCAAAAGCAAGAGTTGATTTGACCTATAGAGGCATCTTTGACGTTTCAAGAATGAGATTGATAACTATGAAGTTCTTAGGAAGGATTCCCAAGTAGAGATCATAAGTTCGCTTGCAAAGGATTTTAGTTTTCATGTTGAAATGCAAGTTTTGGTTATCATCTTTGTGTGAGTTGTGAGATACTACTAGTTGTGGAAGATAATTAATAATGAAACAAAGTAGGGAAATTTGTTGACATGATCAATATTTGTCCCGGAAAGACTCTAATACTTCTTATAATTCTTGGTGTAAAAACAACTAGAAGGGAGAAAGACCAACTTTAATATAGTTGGGTTTAGTAGAGAATATCCTAGATAATATAGGTAAGAAGGGATGCTTGTGGTCGATTTAGATGAGATTTCTCTATGTTATGGTTGTACCTAATTGAGTTCCTTAGTCTATGTAGCCATATTATGATCTAATTGTGACTAGTGAGTATAGAGGTTGATACTTTCAAACTGATAATATCAATTATTATGTACTATGATATTATTTGAGCAATACAAGAGAGCATTTCAAACTCAATGTTCTTTTCCATGAGGATTTTGCACTATAAACTATGATCTTAGAAGAAAACCCTTGAACAGCCACCCTACTTATATATCAATTCCAAAAATATATGTATTATATAATTTTATTATATACATTTGTAATTAATATTATTTTTAATTTTACCATACTCTTACAAAGTAACCAACTCATAACATAACATATTCTATTTATGTTTTCCAATCAGTTTTGCACAAAATCTAGTGAGAAATTTAGAAGAATTGTTGGAATTAATCCAAAGAATAATTTAGAAGAATTGTTGGAATTACAAATATTGGTTGTTGAGATTGCGCAATCTGAGTGGATTAGGGGTTGTTAGGGTTGTTGGATCCATCTATGCATTCAAATCTACAATTTGAGTAATGAAAAAATACAATTTCTCCAACAAGTGTATGACTGGATTTCCATAATAATTGACCAAAAAATCCAAAAAATCAAATGTTTAAATTTGTCCCATAACATATACCTCATTTATACCTTCATTCAATAAAACCAAATATACATGCCAATAAATAATACTAACAACATTGCTATACATATTAACTACCAACTACCAAATTACTCTCAACCACATCTCCCATCTTCATCAAAAATATTATATTTATTAGTAATTTTTTAAAAGATATTGCAATCTCACTTGTCAATTTCCAAGCACTAGCCATAACAACTACATAATTGATCTGA
>ML798180.1:975014-1013745 GCA_009831015.1 Picea engelmannii
TATATATATATATATATATATATATAACATAATCAAGGTATTGAATCACGTGAGATCTACATTTCAGTTCTATCATGCTCCTACGACATTTCAAATTATACTTCAATAGATTCATGAAACCATAGAATTTTGGTCTAGAATTAAACTCTAATGTGGCTTACCAAGCCATATGATCCCTCTTCTTGGTTCAGATAACAACTAATCAATTAATCACATATCCAAATCCATCCAAGAGCTCATGTGTGCCTAGCCAACCTACTAGATCCCATGCTACTCATAAACATTAGCAATCTCTCACATAGATTCAACATCACAATATGATTCATCATATATACAAATAAGGGCATAACATATATATCATCACAACTATCATATGTGGACAATCATCATATGAACACATCCAATCACCACATGCACTAGGCCTATCAAATCATTTCACAAGCAAATGACACAAGTATAAATTTCATACTTACATATATCTACATAGATATATTCAAGTATGCATAAGAGTTAGCAATAAGCATAGCAATTCAGAGATATACAAGTCATTGTCAAAGTCTCAAAATGTGAAAGTATCATCCAACCCACCAAAATTGAGCACACGAGTCATGCATGGATCAAGGTTAAGCAAGATGGGGCATTACACCTTCTATTACCTTTCTTATTGATTTTTATTTAAGAATATATTGAGGGAGGGGGGGAAGAGGAGAGTGGTTGAAAGAGAGATTGTAAATATGTTGAAGTTTTACTATGTAGGTCCAAATACCACCTCTCCCAATACCAAGTTTTTGTATCTCAAAAGAGAAGCATACACATGATGTCTTTCTGATGTGATATTTCAGGGGTTGGCTCACAAGGGAGGAAGGTTATACCCCCTATATATGGTAGCAAGGGAAGGTCCTGAAAGAACCTCGGGTGAAAGATAACACTTTCTAAGGGCTTGTGTCCTTGTCATGTAAATAATAATGAAGATAGTCGTTAGGTGAGGTAGAGAGATTACCACATAATGACACAGATATCTCTATGCAAGTTCAATGAGGTCCTTAAATGGCATGGGTAAATATTTTAATGGCCTAATGAATGAAAACATTTCAATACCTTGCTATAAAAGTAGTCTCCTAACACATTGAATGAGTGGGATAAAGTAGTGGTGGAACATTGCTATGGAATTATGTATTTTTCTTATGTTATCCCTAGACACTAAATTGAATTTTTTTCAACATTAAATAAACGCTTTATTTAATGTTGTATAGAGTTATGTTTTCTCCTCAAATGATCTAAGTCTAGGGTGACACAGATACCAATGTTTACTTGGTTCTAGGCCACTTGATAAGGTCAGATTTAAGATCATTTTAATAGAACTTGATTGCATTAAAGGTGAAATTGAAGTGCTTATGAAGACTTGAATCCAAATTGAATATAACTTGGTGAAATATGTTGTTTGTCTCATAATCCATTACTTAATGCATTTAATAAAACATAACTGCATAAATAAAGCATGCATAAGGAAACATGAGATGAAAGAACAACACATGACAAGAGATCACCATTATTAACAAAGTTCACCAGTATGGCTATGTCTCTAGATCCGCTTGGAATACGAATCACTATCATTGCTTCTCCCAATGTGGGGTTGATTCTCCTTTGCACAAGAGCTACATTCTCCCATGAAGGGGTATAATTCTCCCAAAAGGGGCTTGCATAAAAACCACAAGCATGGGTGCTTGTTTCTCTCCTAAAAGAGCTCTTCAAAGAGTCTCCAAAGGGCCTCCACAATGGCCTCCCAAAAGCTTCCCGAAGTGGTCTCCTACATGCCTCCCCCAATTTCTCAAATGAAGAGCTTAAATAATTTTTCCTAGCTCAATAATCCAAAAAGACAAGATCCATAAGAATATGATCTAAGGACAAAAGTGAGGAAAAATCCAAATGAGACCCTTAACTTCCTCCTTAAGACTAGGAATCCACTTGTAATAAAGTGAGGAAGAGTCCAAACCAACTCATGAGACCCTTAACTTCCTCCTTAAGACTAGGAAACTAATTTCCTCTTAAAACTAGGAAACTAATTTGTGAGTTGGATTCTCACATAAAACTAATTTCCATTTTTACAAATAATACGTGAGATTTCCACTCACTCCAAGTATTCCTCTTTTTTCCCCTTAAAATTTGGAAACTAATTTGTGAGTTGGATTCTCACAACTAATTTCTCGTTTTTACAATTAAATGAATAATACGTGAGATTTTTGAACTCACTTCAAGTATTAATCATTTATTACAATTAAATCATTCATGATTAATTAATTATTCTTTGCCACTTATCATTAACTAGCATTTTAATGAATTTGTCTCCATGGTGTGCAAAGTTAATAATTCCTTGTGTGGAGATCCTCCTTGATCATCGGATGATGTGCCAAGGAGGAGGGGGGTATTGAGGGAATCGTTAATCACCCACATGGACTTGCAGTAGGGATAGTCGATCTGGCCATGTCCAACCATGCACAGCCTCAAGAATGTGATCGTCGATGCTCCCTCTAGACCGGTTAATGACTTATTCAATGCCCTTTAAATGTGGCACATCTGATTCGTTTACCGGGCCATCCGGGTCTAGACATCAAAGTAGATTGGGGAAGGTGTCAGCACGAGAAATTTGTCTAGTGATCATTCTGCAAGACAACAGGTACAAAGGAGGATCAATGCAGCAGTTAATCTCGCCTGAGAAAAGTACCAACGCCTCGTTGAATGGATCCTTTGGGATTAATCTTTGAGACAGTATGAAAAACAAAAGTGCCAAAGGAATTGGGTCAGTTGCATCTCTCCATAATGGTAGGAATTTGATGGATATCTAGGGCTGAGCATATTTGATTGTCTCAATTGGAGACGGTAGCAACAATCGACAACACAGTAAGCCGAAACCTAGACCAAATTTGGTTCACCTACGTTTCGGATTTCGGATTAGTGGTTAGTGGGTTCGATGGCAACTCAAAGAGGATATTGCCATGGGAACAGACGTGGGGGGGGTGCACTAGTGGAGCCACCTTCAAGCAACAGAGGAGAGAGGACCTATAGAACAAGCGTATAGAGAGATACCCAAGCGATGGCGACGTTATTCCAGGAGGGAACCCTGTCACACATTCAGGAGCACCTGGAAGAGGTGGAAGCCGAAATTCACTTGGAACAAACCTTAACCCTGACCCAAGAGGTGGACGAGGCTATCATAACCTGGGTTCCGTGTATTGGTTGCTCGAGAGGTCATGAATCCAAATATTGGAAAATGATGGAATTAAACTGGCACCTCAAGATGTTGTTGGGTCAAGTGTTGCAAACCCACGAGGATGCTCAGAACATAATCCAATTACAACTAGATGAGTTCCACATATTGCTCTTAGAGGTCCTGGATCGACTCCCATCCTACAATTCTACGACTAAAGAAACAACGATAAAGAATGACAAGCCAGAAGCCTCAGAGCCACCTCAGAGGTCGAAAGCTTCCTCTCCAGCGCAATGAATAGTATGCACTTCTTTTTTTGTTTTTTGTATCATTAGGAACAACCGTAGATATGTTCCAGCCTCTAATAAACTTCAATTATTTCTATACAATGTGTATATGGCTAGACAAAGCTAAACAAAAAACTTGATTCAAACTATATGGACAAAAGACTTATTTCTTTGTTGTTGCTCTAGTTTTCCAATGACAAGCCACCAACAAAGAATTTTTATATGAATTCCCAACAATTAAAGTAATATAATTTGCTACATTTACTTTAAAAAAAGGTTATGTTTTCGCATTATAATATCTATAGTTAACAAATGAAAAGGGTCAATAAGTTAATTAAGAAAGAAACAAGGATTTAAATAGAAAAAACTATGTTTTCCCATTATTGTATCTCTAATTACTTAAATAATAATAAACAAATGAATATTTTAACTCAATTAACTTGTACAAGACAAATAGACATCTAGGACGTTTTTAAAGTACTTTCCAAATTTGAGTCTTCCCATGACTTATATAACAAAGTGTACACGAAGAAAATATTTTAATAATTCTTATCGTATGAATGTTAGGTTTGATTTGATATCCTCTACCTAACATAGATGAATTGATTTAACAATTAATTTAAAAAAAGAAAATGCTTAGTTTCCAAATGGGAGGACCTTCCCGTGACTATGTAACGAAGTTTACGCAAAAAAATATATTAATAATTATTATTGTATGAATGTTGGGTTTGTTTTTATATCTTCTACCTAAAATAGATAATTGATTTAACAATAAATTTGGTAAAAAACAAAACCCTTATTTTCCAAATGGAGGGTCTTCCCAAGATTCGCCTCAAGCATGGAGCGTATTAAAGATGCTCATCTCGAGGGCATGCCACGTGTAAATTTTAAATATTATGACGTGTATGAACAGTGAATCATTTTGATACGTGTCGCATCGGTACGGAATGCACGTGTGGGACCATGCGCGTATACGTTTCATACCGAAAGTCAAATGTAAATTATATTTCGGTGCTTCTGTCTTACCTCAAATATTTTAATTATAAAAATAAAATAAAATAAAAAATTATAAACACTTCATTAAGTTATTAGTGTTGTTTGAGCTGCGCCAGCTATTGATTGCTAGAAAGGTCCTAACAACAGACATACAACCCCAGCCACCTTATTGAATGGAAATTTATATATGTATTTTCAAATACTAAATTTAAATTCTCAAAACTTGGCTGGCCAACAATAATCATCAGACAGCAATGTCTCAGCACTATGCAACTAATGATTTGTTTGTGGTATAGGTAGGGATATACATTGTTTATATTATTTGTCATATCATGACCTTAGTGGATGGCTAGCTAGGTTTACCAAAATTTACCTTTCAAAATTGTAGCAGTGAAGAAGATATTACTAGGGGATCCTTTCATGGCCTTACCTACTCAATTTTAGGTCAAGTAAGACTATGTATAACCCTCAATACTTTACATCAAAATAATGGAAATACAATTAAAATATATATTAGAATGCCATGATGTGCTTATATTTTTTTAGCCAAAATTCCACAGTTCATGGAAATAGTGTTCATCAAACACCTTAAACAATTGTTGAGAGCCCATCATTAAAATCAAGATTTAGAGATTAATTTGATCATGCACAACACTAAATAAAAACATGAATAAGATGCTCAAACCTCTTTGCAATATTTCTAGAACACATTACATAATCCAAAATTAATCTCAAGCTAAAAACAAAGAATTATTTTCTAACTCATTAGCAAAGTGCTAAAGTGATATCTAAAGAGCTCTAATATTTTTTCATGACTAGCAAGAAAAAATGACTAATGTTCTTAATCATCAATGGTCATTAAGTTCAACATTTGTATGTAGTCTCATAATCATAATCATGTTGATGCTTTTGTAGCATCGGGAGGCATTCCCACTTGTGAAGTGTGGTGAGAATGCCTCCCTCGATAAGAGGGAGTGTTGATGTTTTCTAGCTTCGGGCAGGCATTCTCACATGGCCATAAGTGTTGGGCATGTGGGAATTGTCGTGGGCGCCACATAACACTTTTGGTTTGGTGAAAATTGCCTTTGGAATGAAGTCGGAGCTTCATGGGTTTGGTGATGGCCTTTGTGGGTTTGTGATGGGGCTTCACACCCATAGGAAAGTCTAATTTGATGTTGACTTCTAGAGAGGATTTTATGGTGACCCCTAAGGATTGTATATAAAGGAGAGAGGTCATTGTGACATTTCATATGGTGTAGAGTGTGTGGAGACATGATGGAGCTAACACAAGTGAGTCTACACATGTGCTAAGAGGCTTGGAGATTTCAACAAAAGGAAATTTTGCATGGTGAAAAATTTGTCCTAGAGGAAGAAAAGTCGTAGGGAGCGAATTGTACGGAGATGTATGTACAAGGGTTTTATGTATATGTACGTGAGTTGTAGGTAGGAACAATCGCGTACATATGCGGGTTGTAGGTGGGCACAGTCACATATGTACGCAGGTTGCAGGTGGACACAGTCGTGTATGTACATGGGTTGCAGGTGGGCATAATTGTGTATGTACGTGGGTTGCAAGTGGGCACAGTCGCGTATGTACGCGGGTTGCAAGTGGTAATGATCGTGTATACGCGGGTTGCAGTGAAGAAAAGTGTGTATGTACGCAGGTTGCAGTAAAGAGAATCGCGTACATAGTTTTCTATGTAGGAGCAGATCCGTACAGGTTGACAGGTGACGTCATCAAGTCATACAGGTGGTCTGCAGCGGATTTGTGGGCATAGGATATTTCCAGGGATTTGCTAAGGTTTGTTTTTTTTTTTGTATGGTTATTGGAGGAAAAGGTTGTCCTCTGATTTTGGTGAAATTGTATTGGCTGAGAGAACAGATTTTGTCCTCATATTTAGAGATATTTGTATTGGTCGGGAGGGCTAGTTTTTCCCTCGGAATTTCTAAATTTGATAATATTACAGAACATAAATATTGTGTCTCATATGTGTTGATAATTCATCTCTGATCTTCTTATTTCCGCTGCATGTATATTTCAGTCAATAATTCTCAATGTAAAATTGTTCAGTGATAACAGCTAGAGTTTTATTGTTAGATCACTAGGAAGCAATTTTCAGATATGAAAATTAGTCACATAAAATTGCATGTGAAAAATGACAAATCAAACTCTCAATGACATAAACTTTCAACTCTCTTTTATTTATCTAAAACAACAAAATTAAATAGAATAAAATTTTAAAAATAAAGATTGTTATCCATAACTAATATGAAACCACTCTGATTGCAAGTTAGATTAAACATCTACTCATTATGAATCAATAAAACCCCATCATATACGCTACCAAACTATATACTCACAACTTTCCTTAAACATAATAATTTAAAAAGTTCATTCGCAACTTTACCATTCTTTTCTACTTTGTAGTTCACAAAATCAGCTACCATTCAATCTATCTATGAATTGGTAAGTAAATGGCTTCCAATTTCCATACAAAAATCAATAGCAATTATAGATGAGGTGGACATTAAAAAGCTTTTGGGAATTCACCAAATGCACTTGCTTGGTAACTCAATCCAACAATCATATGATTTACCCAAAAATGGAAACATGGAAATGGTTTAACACTAAGGTTAGCATTACCCCGGAATGGGGTGACACGTCGCTCAACAGAGACACCTGGAGCGGAGCCAGGCCTGGCCTTAAATGAGGTTGATCAACCCCCATCCCCTCAACATTAAGGATGGGAGCTGGCTCCAACCACCTTTCTCATGACAGGGGACTTACCCCTCGTGTGAGCATTCCAGTGTTGCATTCAATTAAGAAGGGGGAGTTAATGGATTTGGATATCCCATCAGCCCTCCCGTTTAAGATGAGCCCGCACCATCGATTCATCCAGTTTGACTTTTCCCTGCACCAATTCTGCAATGGTGAGCTATGGTGCAGCCACTATTTCACCCTTTGCATTGTCTCTATCTAAATTTCCACTTCGATGTCGTGCGAGCGAGGGAATCCACGTCATGGCTCAGCCTGGTACACCCTTACTACCTGATGAAAGAGGCTGCAAAGGATGGAACGAGCGTTATCTATGGCTCAGACTCAACTCACACACAAAAGAATTCTGACCAGAATGCCTCCCATGGCATATGTTGAAGAGGTCATCCTGGAGGAGCTAATTCAGGTTCCCCCAGAGCATCTCCTCTTCACTGTGCCTGATAACTAGAAGCCACCAAGCGACTTTCGAGAGGAATCCTTCATGGCTACTACTGAGAAACAACAAGCTCGCGACACGGAGAATGCGCAGAAACCAAAAGAGTTTCCCACCTACTTCATAGAGGAGGAGACTCCGGAAGAGATGGTCTCTCAGACAGCCGTACCCGCAGCTGGACACACCCCGGACGAAGGCATGGAAGGCGAACAGATTGAGGGAGATGGTATGGAAGCAGGCATGGAGAAGCACGGGGAAGCATCACCAAGAGAGGCTGAGGAGAATAGACCAAGAGACACGATGAGGGAGGGTGGCACGGTCCTCACGCCACCTCCCATCTCCTCCATGCAGGAACAGTGGCGTGTCCCGCCACCTTTTTCCACCCGGAGCACCTTGAATTTTTGTTTGATCTATGGGGCTAGATGGTGGATCAAGTCTACCATGGCACCCTCATGGGTCAGTGTCTGGATATGTTCTACGATGCCTTCTCCAACGCGCCAGCAGGGCAAAGATGCCCAACTTGTGCACAGCCTTTCGTGATACTAGTTATGAAAACAACTCAGGATGATGACGCCGACATGGCCACCTCTGAGGTCACCGGGTAAATGCCATGGTCTTGCTTTTGATTCCAGTCTTGTTGTTTAGAGTTTTGTTTATGTTTCTAGTTGTATTTTGCAAAACAATAGTCACAGTTCAGACAATGGAACGCCATCAGTCCTGGTTTCCTACGGGTAGGACTGATGGTGAACTACCCATTTTGGACAAAGGTTGTCAGTTGTTTCAGTTTCTGCTAAATCGACGAAACAGATGGCAGCCTATGCATAGCTGTATTTTTTGCCAATTAATACAACAGGAACCACCTTTTTTTACTTAAAAAAAAAAACACTAAGGTTAGCATTGAAGTCTTGAAATCCAAATCTACTTGTTTTTCATGCACGCTCTCTCTCACACAAATGTACATATATAAGAATTAATACTTGGATCAATTTTAGTCCATAACTTCACATGGAAAAGGTTGGAATTGTTTACAGCCACCCATTTTTCTTTCTACAATTTTATGTCCATCAAATACGAGGCTACAACCATGAATACATTTCTATTCAAACATATTTTTATTGTTTAGAGAAGTAGTAATATTCTCATATTAAAGAGAGATGGGATTACACCCATGACAATGCCCTTGGTTTCTATTAGAAGAGCATACCTATAAATGCTGGTCAAAATGAGATTTGTTTTTTCCATAGAACATATATTTTATTGTAAAATCATTTTCCCACTGCATTATCATTTTATATGTTTTATCGAAATAAATTTAGTATCAAAATTATGAATGATGACTACCAATTTATATATGTAAATTCAACATATATTTACCTCCCGGATAAGAGAGTAAATTGCAACGGGTGTAGTATCTAGTCTTATGTATGGGATTAAGGTTAGATACTAGTAGAAAGAACATGGCCCCAGTGGTGGTAGCCTCCGTAATGACCACAAAGGACACTAGCTTTCTTGCAGATATTATCTTGGCTTAAACTATCTTTTGGTCCTGGAATAAGACCTAAAACTACTTATGATTGGCTAAGAGATCATCTTCCTGAGACATAAGGAAATAAGGTAACAACCAAAGACCTAGAGGTGTATGGTAGGAGTGAAAGTATGTTCTCTGACGGACCACTAGCTAGTTATTTCAAGTGGTGTGGTTTTCCTTGAATAACAATGATGAGTCAGCATGCATTCACAGATAGCAGACGGTGATAATTGTCTTCATTGCCAATTGACCATTGAGTTATGATAGGTTTTTCCACTTATGGAAGAAAAGAAAAGATCGACATATTTTAAATGAAATATCAAACAATCACCCAACTTCCTCAATTTGATTTGTGTATCCACATAAACAACACACCATCTTCATTGAAAACCAACATGCTAATTAAGAGCTAAGTGGGATGAGAAAATCAATTTGAGTATATAAGCAATGAGACTTTCCTATTTATAGAAACAAAGTGCCAAATAAAAAATTGTAAAGATAAGAAAAGCTACAGCTAAAAGAATTCCTTTCCACCTCTAAGAACAATAACACAGCATAGTTTTCCCTGGATGGGGTGCCACGTAGAGCAGGGAGGACACGCGGGGACGCGCTGGGCAGGGCCATAAATACTGGCCACTGGCTCCCATCTCCTCATCATTAAGATGGGAGTGAGCCCGAGCAACCAAAACCAGAGGACGAGGCCTCTCACGCGAGTGAAGAGGATGGAGGACCAATGCACTAAAGGCATAGCCATAATGGCCAAGGCTATCATAGTCACCTTCATCCTTATCAGCCACTCTGATGGTTATGCAATGAATTTGGGAGTTGAGCGGTCGAAGGCTGAACCTTCGGAGTGCTGGTGCAGAGACACTTACCCATTTGGCATTTTGGTTATAGCTCTGATCCTCTACATGTTGAGAGCAAGAGGACGGCCTCGCAGAGGCGCTACGTGGCATGCATTTGACTCCCGCAGAAAGAGGCAGAAGCAGTTTGAAAGAGTGTTGGCTATGGCGCACACTCGGAGAACTAGGAAGCCTTGGACGCCTCCCATGGCTTATGTGGAGGAGATTGTTCCGGATGAACCCATCCAGGTTCCTCCAGCACATCTCCTCTTCACTGTTCTAGATAATTGGGATCCCCCCACCTGTTTCGTGGACGAATCCAAGCCTCAGGATCCAGGAACGATGCACAGTCACAAGGAAGGTGACCCAGCATGGGAACACACAACTTGCTACGTCGAGGAAGAATTCTCGGGCAGCACAGAAGAAAAGGAAAATTCAGCAAGCGATGAATTTTCAGAGGAAGCGACTCAGTAGGACGAGCAACAAGGACAGCAAGGCGGCAGAGCAAATGAAGAAATGGAGCGTAGCGACGTACAAAATCCAATTCCCCTCTCCTCTGCTCAGGGAGAATGGCAGGACCAGCCTCCACTCTTCCACCTAGAGCACATGGAATTGATCTTTGAAACGCGCAACATGGTGGACGACCAAATCTACAGGGCCCTCCAAGTTAGCCAACTCTTCGACATGATGTATGTTGCATACTCCAACACATCTTCAAGCCGACAATGCCCTATGTGCGCACAACCCTTTGCGCTTCCAACCAGATGGGGAAAGAATGACGAAGTCGATGAGGACACCGGGTAACTGGTTCTGTGAATGTTCATAGTTAGAAATTTTCTTTTGTTTCGAACTAGAGCTCTAGCTCAATTAAACTATCATTATGTTGTCAGTAGTAAGCTATGGAATAGTCTGAAACTAATGGCGGCCATACGTCCTGGTTTCCTTCGGGCAGGACAGATGGTTCCCTGGTTCTTTTTGTGTGAAAACAAGTGGCATGGGATAGCCAGTTGTCCCGGTTTCCTTTTTAGGCGGAACAACTGGCACTCCAAAAGACTCTCTAAGCCTGCACTTTTAATATAACAGGATCCTCCCCCTTTTTACTTAAAAAAAATAAAATAACACAACATAGTTTGCATTGTTCATAATTATTTCCATCACATAGTGCTATACACATTAAATACATAAGAATAAGATTAATGCTTGGAGATAGATATATGTTGCACTTAAACAACAATTCCCAAGCTTGCAATCAAAGATAAATGCTATCTATGAACCTACATTAAGAAAACTACCAAGAATGCTATCTAAACAATAATTATGAGTATGAAACTAGAGGTAAGAGAATGAGGATGATGCCTATCACCTATGCTCTTTCCCATAATTTTCATACTAGAGAATACCTCTTATTATCCATGATAAAATTAAAAAATTTCACATTAAACCCTATAAAAATTAATTCTTTTTGAGCAACCAGGAAATATGCATGGATTCCACCTTCAACACAAAGAATTATTTCCAATATATTCACCAATTTCACTTAGTATAGTACAGTGCATATATTTACCGAAAATTCATCTTCAGACTCAACAAATAGATTGCATTTATCAAGGAAATAATGAAATATTATACAAAAGGTTTAATAGTAATTTTCACCAACTAGTATTTCCACCTAACATTACTGAGGAAAACTTATTTTATTGGATCCCCAATCTGTGTGGGATCATAACCAAGAGAAATAAAAATGATATACAAGCAAAATATGTTCCGGTGATAGGGTCTCCACCTACTAGACTTGTCAAGCAAGCAAGGCGCCTCAACAAGGGGATTAATAACAGCAATGTTGCTTATTTTTCTTCACCAAATCGAACATTCTATTTATATTTAGTTTAAGGCGTTGTCAAAATGTTCTACGAAATGGTTTTTTTCGCTGAAATTCAACGATATAAATTTGCATGAAATCACTATTTTTTGTTGTTTAAAATCCATTTTTGAATGCAGAAATGGATTCAACACACTTAAAAACCTCGGGGGCACTCATATTATACAAAAAAAAATCACTCAAATATGCGGATCTAACAAATTTTCACCGAATTTCAGGCAAATGTCCCCAGAAAATGTCGTAGGGAAAGAGTCATTTCGTAGAACATTTAGACTACGACTTAGTTTAACAACATTCTAACAATGTTTTGGCAACATTTCCCTACAATTATTTTAGCCCCCCAAACTCAAGGGTACCACTAATATTTATAGGTTTTGTGATGCTTAACACCTCAACCTCATGCAAATTATCAAACTATTTAATTACTAAATTTCTCAATATTCACCTACTACATGTCTTGATGAAGAAGAAAGCAGAGCTTAGTGAAAGGGATTCCAAGACCCATTTCTATAAGGGAGATTGCAATCTTACAATTGAAAAGATGTTTCAAAAAAGGTTGTCAATTATTTGCAACTCATATGGAAGAGCTAGCCAAGAATAAGAGTCCAAATCTTGAAGATTTTGCAATACTACAAGAATTTGAGGATGTATTTAGGGAGATTCCATGTTTATCACACAAGAAAGACATAGACTTTTCTATTGATCTAATCACTAGAGATGCCCGAGTATCTAAAACTCCGTATAGGATGAACACATTAGAGTTGAAAGAATTGCAAATGCAGTTGGAAGAGTTGTTGAAGAAAGGGTACATATGTCCAAGTGTCTCACCTTGGGGGGTGATTTATCACCCCCTGCCTTTAGGGTTTTCTCCATTGTTATTTTTTTTAAAGGTAATCTCCAATCTAATTCTAATAACAATATTTTCAAGTTGTCAACAAGAGTGGGTGGTTTTCAATTTTAACTAAGGTGGTGACGAGGGTCACTTACAATGACCTTTGTCTAGCATAGAATCTAGAAGGTTCAAGTTGCTACCAATTGAAGGCTTTGCATCCTTACTACTCACCCCCCAATTATAACCATGAGGCAGGCCACCTCCCACACTAGAAGTACTTAGACTAGGCATGTTACCTCTAGTCCTAGATAGGAATGTTCATCTATCCAACTTTCTTATCTAACATATATTCTGAGAGACTCTACACCTCAATCTCAAAATTGGGTGGATAAGCCCATGCAACTTTACATATCCCAAAGTTAACAGTGCCAAAGAAAACAAGAAACTTTGTGCCTATTTATTGGAATTAGGTAGGCAAGTGTATGCACCTCTACCCATCCCATCATGATTGGCCCATATGCCTCTTGGTTGCATTCCACAGCCATGAGATAATGAGTTGGCAAGGCTTTGCCTTGTGTCCTGCACATGCATCAACATGCATACTTATCAAGTAGATTGGTAACATATGTAACATTGTAAAACAAATGCTCAACATCCAAGTTGCCTTGTAGGTCTTACTATCATAATCCCAACATGGAGTTCTCCCATGTGTTCTTGTTACATTATTCGAGGGATTGGTTGCCTACTAATCACTAAAATCAGTGGAATCATATAGCAACATGTGCACATAGATATACAACATAATCAAAGTATTAAATCACATGAGACCTAGATGTTAGTTCTATCATGCTTCTACAACATTTCAAATTATACTTCAACAACATTCATGAAATCATAGAATTTTGGTCTAGAAATTAAACTCTAATGTGACTTACTGAGCCCTAAGAGACCTATACTTGGGTCAAATAACAAATAATTGATTAATCATATATCCAAGTCCATCCAAGAGTTCATGTATGCCTAGCCAACCTACAAGATCCCATCCTACTCATAAACATTAGCAATCCTCACATAGATTCAACATCGCAATATGATTCATCATATATAGAAATCAAGACATAACATATGTATAATCACGACAATCATATGTGAACAATCATCATTTGAACACATCCAATCACCTCACGTACTATGCCTATCAAACCATTTCACAAGCAAAGGATACAAGTAGAAAATTCATACTTAAATCTATCTACATAGATATAATTAGCATTAAGCATAACAATTAGGAAATATACAAGCCATTGTCAAAGTCTCAAAATGTGAAAGGATCATCCAACCCACCAAGATTGAGCCCACAGATCATGCATAGATCAAGGTTAAGCAAGATGGGGCATTACACCTTCCATGACCTTTCTTATTGTTTTTTCCTCGAGAATAGATTGAGGTGGGAGGGAAGGGGAGAGTAGTTGAAAGAGAGATTATAAATGTGTTGAAGTTTTACTATGTAGGTCCAAATCCCACCTCTCCCAATACCAATTTTTTGTAGCTCAGAAGATAAGCGAAGCACATGTTGTCTTTGTGATGTGATATTTGAGGGGTTGGCCGAAAAGGAACTAAGGTTATACCCCCTATATATGGTAACAAGATCTCTTGAAAGGAACTCAGGTGAAAAATAACACGTTTGAAGGACTTATCTCCTTGTCATGCAAACTATAATAAAGATAGTTGTTAGGTAAGGTAGAGAGACTACCACACAATCACATAGATATCTCTAGGCAAGTCCAATGAGGTCCTTAAATGGCCTAAGAAGTCTTTTAATGGCCTATATTTGATAAATGAAGACCTTCCAACACCTTGCTATAAGAGTAGTTGTGTAACACCTCAAATAAATGGACTAAAACAATGAAAGAACATTGCTATGGAATTCTCTTTTCCTTATGTTATCCCTAGACACTAAACTAATTTTTTTTTTTTTACATTAAATAAACACTTTATATTAATACTATATAAAATTATGTTTTCACTATATGATGTCAATAATAAATTAAATAAGGAATAAACATGAATTAAAATAATAAAAGTTATGTTTTCTCATCATTCATCTCTAATTATTTAAATAATAATTAACCAATGAATACTTATACATTAAGCTAGCAAATAACTTATACAAGACAAATAGATATCTAGAAGTATTTAGGAAGTACTTTCCAAATGGAAGAGTCTTCCTATCACTTATATAACAACAAAGTGTACACGAAGAAAATCCTTCACCATCACTTATATAACAACAAAGAGTACACGAAGAAAATTCTTACCGTGACTTGTATAACAAAGTGTAGACGAGGAAAATCTTTTAATAATCCTCATGTTATGAATGTTGGGTTTGATTTGATATCCTCTACCTAACATATACATGAATTGATTTCACAAGGAATTTTGAAAAACACACTTACTTTCCAAATTTGAAGACCTACTCATGACTTACGTGACGAAGTATATACAAAATGCAAATCTTTTAATAATTCTTATTGTTGGGTTTGATTTGATATCCTCTACCTAAAATAGATAACTGATTTAACAATGAATTTTGATTAAAAAAAACTTACTTTCCAAATTGGAGGCTCTACGCAAGACTCGCCTTCAAGTATGGAGCGTAGTGAAGATACTCATCCCAGAGCAGCCACATGTAACTTATAAACTGAACAGTGATTTATTTTGATACATGTCGTATTGGTACGCAATGGATTTTCTCAGTATCTGAGTTGGTTTAAAATGGGACAAGTAAGATTTTGATATGCATGAAACTTTGATCCATGGAAAACTCAAACCACGTTTAAAAATTTAGCCGAATTCAAATCTTTTTTTTTGTCTAAAAAATTAAACTCAGAAAAAAAATTGCTCCCAAATTAACCTACTCCAATTTATTATTATGATATAAAGTGGTGGGTTCTACCGTTCGAGTGCCCTACTTAACCTGTTTCAAAAAGTTGTATAAAAATAAAAATAAAACATTATAAACACTTTATTAAGTTGATAGTGTTGTTTGAGCTGCGCCAGCTATTATCGATAGCCAGAAAGGTCCTAACAACAGACATCCACCGACCTCTTATTGAATGGAAATTAAATATATATTTTCCAAGACAAAATTTAAATTCGTGAAAACTTCGCTGACAAGCAATAATCATCAGACATAAATGTTTCAATGGATAAAGTCACTGCAAACAATAAACAATGCAACTAGTGATTTGTTTGTCATATATGTATACATATACAGCGTCTATATATATATTAACATCTTAATTAAAAATGATCCTAGATCACTCTTAGCTAGAGAACCAAGGAGTATTAATGAGATAACGTAAAGGCAAGGAGTTTTTATTTTTGGGGACAATTTTTTTTTTGTTTTTATTGGAATTTCATTATTTATTTTTTCTATTAATTTTTATTAGAATTTGAAAATTTAATTGTTGATTAAATTATAATTTTTTATTATTTAAATTACAGTTTTAAATTTATAGATGTATCCAGATTACATTCATATATTTATTCATTTTTTTTAATTTCTGATTAGTTTGAGTAAAACTGATTAAAAAACATGATCAAAAAAAATTCAAAAAAATTAATATTTAAAATTTATATATTCAAAAACACAATTTAAACAATGTAAAGTTATGATTTCACCAACCATTACATTATGATAATTTTCGAAAAATCAAAACCATAAAATGTTTAAACTACTCCATAATACTGCTAAGAATGACTACATACTGGGACACCCTGTACCTCCCCTAGAGATTCCTTTTAGTCAAAATTATTTTTCTAATTGCTCCACTTCCTACGATACATAGCTTCAAGAGCCCGTGACAGCTATTAAGTAATATGCACCCACCCGTGACCCATGCATGTGGGTGCGTAACCGTTATGCCTGCTACCCTACCCTACCCTACGGCACAGTGCCACGTGCCCACCGATACATATTTAACACGTCTTCTTCTCTACCACCGATTCCTCTCTAGCACAGCACCACGTATGTAACTATAACATACTGTACAGACCTCTTCTACTTCCACGCGGCAGTCACAGTGCTACGTGTATATTAGTGACTTCTTTCTCTGACCAAACTCCTGCCCAACTCCTCCCCATTGCCAACAGTATCTGCCCCAATTCCGGAATCGACCCCTGAACCTCCAAAAGACTGTTCCGCTATTTTCTCCATTAAATCAAATAGTATTCTATGACATTATGAATATTCGTTTGGCTGTTCTGACAGCAAAAGAGCTGTAAACAACCGTTTCCAAATTTAGGAAAAAAATCTGGGCAAGAGACATAAGTATTGCTATTTCAATCCCATACGCCAAACAAGCTTTACGCAATTAAACGCAAGATTTCATACAAACTCTGAAACTACCAAACAAGCTTTTCGCAATTCAAATGCAAGATTTGGATACACAATCTGAAACTACCACATTAAGTTGGATGGAAATGGAAATAATTAATACATAGAACACAATTATTATGTACACCAAAATATAATTAATACATAAAACACAATTAATATATACATCAAAAAACACTTATAAAGTTGTTTAATTAGGATTTAGGATTTAGCTCATTCTCATTATCAGAGTGAGAACTCTCAGGATTTATTTTCACCAAACTGTCAGCCACAACATTTATATTCTCCAAACTGTCAGCCACAACATTTAGTTTATCAGAACCACTTGAACAAGCATAACCAATAGATACCAAGAATTGACTCACAAAAGCTGTAAGGCTAGCTGGTCAAGTGATTGTGGGTGTGTTATTTGTGTCACTCATGAATATGGGTTGTGGGTTTACCTAGGATTAATTGGATAAAAAAAAAAAAAAATTTAAAGTTGTTTAATTAGGATTTAGTTCAAGTAGTTGTGAGATAAAGTGTTATTTGTCTCATCCAGGAACATGGGTTGGGTTTAACTAGGATTAATTGGATTCAGCTCATCCAGGAACATGGGTTAGGTTTAACTAGGATTAATTGGATTTAGCTCAAGTGGTTGTGGGATAAAGACAATAGTCTAAACATTCTCGATTTTTTTCCGGAAACATATGCCTGGAATCAGGCAAGAAATCGTTAGATCTGTAGATTTGAGTGATTATTTCTGTATAATCAGAGTGTTGAGGGGTTTTCAGCGTGCTGAATCCATTGCTACATTCAGAAATGGATTTTAAACAAAAAAGAGTGATTAATGCATTCATAAATGGATTTTAAACAACAAAAAATAGTGATTTTTACATTTAGAAATGGATTTTAAACAACAAAAAATAATACTTTCCTGCAAATTTATGTCACTAGATTCCTGTGAAATCAACCATTTCTTAGAACAATTAGACAAGATAACAATAAAGTATTATTCTTCAACCCTTAAAAATATAAGATTTACCTTAATTACCATCTTCGAAAGGTAATGTTACCTAGAGATTTTACCAGATAGTTACTTGGAAAAGAATTCAATTTCATAACTGAAAAGGAAAGACCTGGAGATTTTCCCCACATCCTTACCTGGAAAAAAATTCAGTTTCATAACTCATTGGACTGGAATCCATGTCTGTTTTGCTATACTTTTGATAAAATAAAAAATATTCTCATCTACTATTTAGATGAGTATGGCTATCTTGGCAGGACTCTTTAGATCAGTATGGCTATCTTGGCAGGAAAACATAAAACTAGTTTCAACTATTAGTGGTAGCTTTTGACACATAAAAAAAAACTCCTTTCCCGATTTTAATTAATAAAACACACAGTGGAAAACTTCTCTTTCAATAGAGTGGAAGCTTTTTCACCATTTACTTAAAAGACACTGTTCCAAATTTAATTGTAAAACAAACACAGTGGAAGCTTTTCTCACACATTTACTTGAAAACGTATATTTTCCCGAATTTGTTTGAAAAACAAATAGATTTGATTGAATGAAAAACAAGCACAGTGGAAGTTTTCAAAATTTTTATTAAAAACATACACAATTTTTTTTCAAATTTTTTATTAAAAACATACACAATCTCTGAAGGGATGCCCTAAATTTCTGCATACGACGAAACAATTGAATTCACAAAGTCAATAGAATTATTTTTTTGGTCAATGAAACCTGAAACAGAGTTCTGTACAGAACAATAAGAAAAACCAATCACAATCAATAGTCCATTACTACTGCCCGTCTTCATGCCACGCCATCACGATGTCTTTGAGACCTGGCCTGAGTTCCTGGTTGCAAAATTTGTTGTATTCCAGCGTGTCACCTCCCGCCTTGCTGACCTCAACAACGAACAGAGAGGGCGTAACCTCGAAGATCTCGGCCGCAATTGACAGGTGTCCCTTGCGGCCCTGCTCAGACCCCTGCAGCTTCACCTTGGAGTCTCCTTTCTTCTTCACACTGAACCGAAATAGCTTCGCAACCTCCTCCAGCTTCGACATTATGCTCGACGCCGACTGAGTCGACGTGAACCTCGACTCCTGCTTCACCGCCTTGTCCTTGAACAGCCCGGAAAGATTGAATCCCGGCGAGAAAGAGATGATATCAAAGGCGTTCAGCAAGGYAGGCTTGGATTTCAAATCTTGGTCGGCCTTCGAGGCTTCACGGGTTTCGAACGCGGAATCGACATCGACGAGGCCMATGTCGTCGTCTAAATCGTCACGGGAAACCGGCCGGTCGGCCTTGAAGCCTTTCCTGAACCAGGGGACCTCCATGAGCCTGGGGATAGTGATTCTTGTCCTAGGATTAGGGTCCAGGAGCCTCGAAACAAACTTCACAACCGAAGACGGAAACCACGGCGGGCACTTGAACTCTCCTTTATAGATCTTTCTATACATAGCCATGAGATTCGCGTCCTGAAATGGCAAGTAGCCCGCCATGAGAACGAACAGTATAACGCCGCATGACCAGATGTCGGCCTTGGCCCCGTCGTAGCCCTTCTTGGCGATGATCTCCGGCGCAACGTAGGCCGGCGTGCCGCAAGTCGTGTGCAGGAGCCCGTCCTGCTTGAACTGCTCGGGCAGCGCACTCAGCCCAAAGTCGGAGACCTTCAGGTTTTCGTTCTCGTCCAGCAACAGGTTCTCCGGCTTCAAATCGCGGTGGTACACCCCCCGGCTGTGACAGAAATCCACCGCACTCATCAGCTGCTGAAAATACTTCCTCGCGGCATCYTCCTTTAATCTCCCCTTGGCGACCTTGTTGAAGAGCTCTCCRCCTCTGACATACTCCATMACAAAATAAATCTTYGTCTTGCTCGCCATGACTTCGTAAAGTTCAACAATGTTCGGATGCCGAACCARCCTCATTACAGAAATCTCACGCTTGATTTGCTCCATCATGCCGACCTTCATGATCTTCGCCTTGTCCATCACTTTAATCGCGACGCTCTCGCCCGTTTTTACGTTCCTCGCATAGTAAACCTTAGCAAAGGTCCCCTGCCCGAGGAGCTTTCCCAGTTCATACTTTCCCAGCAATACATTAGGTTTTATCTCCATCTTTTTAACAAAATCGTAACCACCCTCCGTGCTGTGATCTATTCACGGCGCCTCTGCTCTTCTTTTATTTATTTCCACAGCCTTCTCAGAGAGCCGGATCGAATCCAGCCTATTCAGCCATCGTCGAGCAGCTTCCTCAGCACAATACCGTGAAAAATCACCTCATTCCAGAAAACCTCTCCATAGCCCCGTGGCAAACCTGCAGCGGAATCCCCCGCAACTGGCTCGTCCTTAAGCCAGTCTGAAATTTCAAACCACGCACACATCTTGCAGCATTCCTAGCAGCTTTCACCCTCACTACCAAACCAAACCTTCAAATAAGTCTTCAAACCCTAAAATCAACACCTTCAAACACTGAAATGCCTAAACAGAGCTATCTCACACCCTAACAGTAATCTTCTCCAGAATCTTTAAAATAGACACGGCAATACCCTAATCTTCTTCGAGATTCAGCGATCTAGTCGAAGGCAATGCACGGATCTATTCCAACTCGAGGTTCAACGATCAAATCCCACAAAGGAGATGAGATCGGGAGCCGGAGCCGGAGCCTGAGACTTAGCCTTCGTCTGGCTGTGCATAAAACCTGAAGACCTATGCAGCAACGCCTCGAATACTGCTCCCGTCGCTTGACTCGGCCTCAATGGAGCGAAGATTGCTCATTGAGTATTTATAGGAGGGCGGCATGCAATATATTCAATGCGTATATTCGTTTCAACTCAAGTTGTCGCGTGGATTTACTTATTTTTCACTCGTATTCCTAGAATGACTCTGAGACCACCGGCTGTTATAGGAGGGCGGCATGCAATATATTCAATGCGTATATTCGTATCAACTCAAGTTGTTTGCGTGGATTTACTTATTTTTTACTCGTATTCCTGGATTGACTCTTAGACCGCCGGCGGTCCGTTATGGAAGTGGAATCTTTCATTCTGCTCCATTGCTTTCTCTTGTGAGGTGGCACGCTGAGCTCACTTCTACAGTTTTGCATTAATGCTTTCATTTTTTTTTTTTCAAAATGCGTTTTACTAGGACTCTTTTTTTTTTTTAATTTACAATGAAGTCGTCATATTAAAAGAGATGTTTTTATATCATAAAATTTGTTTTTGTTTTTTTATTTTTAAAATGGGTTATAAATTAATGATTTTTAATTTATAAATAATTTAGAAAATAATATTTTATATATGGTGTTGGTTAGCTGTTATATCAAATGGTTTTTTTAAGCCAGAATCAAGCGATATAAATTTATAAAAATCATTGTTTTTTGTTGTTCATAATCTATTTTTGAAGGAAGAAATAGATTTAGCATAGTGAAAACTCCCAGGGCACTCAGAGGCAAGGATGGATTTGACGGACAAATTGTACATCACATGCCAATTTGCCCATCAAATAAGGTTAAAAATTTTAAGAAACCGTCAACCTCTTTCTTTAAAACTGGGAAAACATGCATTAGAATAATAGAAACCGTCAAATTTGACAGCCTTTAACAGTGTGAAATTCCAACCCAGGCATTGGCTAGTTGTTCTATGAAACTTCCAAGGCACTATTTTACAGAAATAATAACTTAAATATATTGGCTTGTGAAAGCTTTTTGATGTTTAGACTAAAAAGCCAAGGAGTTTTAACTAAATAGTTTATAAGACATAATATTTACTAAGATTTTGCAAATGGGGTTAAGTGGGTTTGATTTTGGGGAAAACTCCACATTTAAGCATTCTTGATAATTGATGCTATGCGATACATTTCACTATTTCAATCTCATTTCTTCACCATTGTGAGCATCACCTAATGTAATAAGTGTTAGTGGACTATTCAAATCATGAGAAATTGGTCACTTTCTACTAATACTCATACATATGAGTCATAGATTAATCATTTACTCTATGCAAATAATCTCTAAAATGTTATCTCATATAATTCAACTATAATTCATTTATTCATTACATTATATGTTATACATATTATCTATGTATTGTAATGTTAGAGCATTTAGATGCTAAGAAATAGGTGGTGCATTTTGAAATTACTTCTATGACATAAATTCTTAAAAATGATTCTCTTTTAACTTCAAAATATTTTAAGGATGGATTCTCATATAACCTTCATTTTTATATTAAGTTATTTAAAGTTGTTTTTACTAACTAAAGTTGGACATTAATCATTACACACATTATAGTGGGACTTTTAATAATATTCAAACACACACCAATGTAAATTCATCTTAACTTGAGAATTTTAAAGTACCAAGAAAACAAATCTCTCAATTTATTTGTTATCCTCCTTGATGCTTAATAAATCCAACATTAAAATAAAACATTAATCAATATAAGTTCAAGTGGTTAGCTCAAACTCTTGTGACCAATATTATTACGCATTTTACTTGCAAACACTTCTTAGAGTTCAAATCCCCTAGGTTAAGTACACTATATATGCGAATGAGTTCAGAATTAATGTCATCCACTAATATGATGAAGCATCTCTTAAATTTCCTTAGTAATTTTCTTTGAAAAAATAATAATTAATTTTTGTGATAAAACATCTTATAAATTTTCTCACGTTTTCATCTATATTTTTTATTTTACAAAATTATTTTAAATATTTAATTTTTTTATTTTTTCATGTCTTTCTTCACAAATTCCATTAACTAAATTAAATTGAATTTGTATAACAACCAAGTAACCTCTTTGCATTTTGCATCCCATCATGTATCAGCAATGAATGTATATTATGAGGTTACAATAATAGTGGAATGAGAATGATTTGTTTCGATAAATGTAGTGGGGGGCCCGTCTCAAATGTTTGTTTACGATTTCCTATGCAACTTCCTATGGTGTTGATTTAATTATCTGTCATTTCCCTTTCTAACACGCAAAGAAAAATAATTATTGAACACGGCGTGGAATTGTTTGTCGGTTACCTACATAAAATGCGAATTAAAATAATTATTAAACACGGCATTTTATGTTGACCATTAAAACCGTCTTCTTATTTTCACGAAAGGACACATGCATTTCATTTTAATTTTTTTTAACATATAAGGTAACCATGGTTTTTTCAAAAACTATATACTAGTTTCTTATATTTTTTATAAGTGAATGTCAATATCACATTATTTATTTATTTATAGCTAGCAGTAAACAATCATTTTTTAAGAAAAAATATTTATATTAGAGAATATAATTTAATTTTTTCTATTAGAAGAAACTTTATGCTCTCACACAGACTACAGATTTCATCTTAACATATTTCTCAAAATCTTTATACTACCACACAGTCTACAACTTGCTACTTATCATATCAGTCCTAAAAGAACTAAAAAGCTCTATAATATATAGGCACCAGACTTAAATATTACAACTTCTTTGAAACAGTTCCAAAATACCAGTAACAGTTTCCAATTATATGTATGATTAACCGATGTCTATTCTGTCAAAAAGTTGGATGCTCATGTAAACTTGCATTATTAATCCCTGCGACTATAGTTTTCAGTTGGTTGGTTTTGCTATATTATTTGGTTCATTTTGGAGACCAGATGCACTCCATAACCTATGGTAATCTATGTTCCCCATTACCACTTATTAATTCATTTGGTCATTTGCAATATACTCTAAGTTTTGCCTAAATTTTATATATTAATTGGATTTATTTTTATATTTATCTAATTTCAATCATCAAATTTCAGATTGGTTGAATGTTATTTGACATAATTTTATTACCCTGGTATGAGCTATTTAATTTTCTCCATTATCAGAGTTAAAAAATGATTTAAAAAATACAATTTTTTTAGTGATTGTTTTGTAGGTTATGACAAGGTATAGTGCAATCTCTTTTGTCAGTTATGATATGATAATGTTATAGTCGAAGTTCTGGAAAACCAAGGGACTTGGCCTTATCCTTGGCTACGTGCTCACAACTTGGCCACCTTCTCAACTCCTAGCCACTGCTTGGCCACCTACTTAATGCCTCGCCCTCACAGTGTCCTCACCGCCCTGCACAAAGGAATAAGCAAGTAAGGGCAGTCAAGCTAAACAAAGGTATGCAAAGAAATACATGTCTTTCTTCGTCATACACAGTAATACAATAATTTTCATGCACAGTAATAAGAATGCTACTCTACATATCATCATGAATGATTATCGATGATGGCTAGTCTATTCATCATCTGCCAAAGGAGAGTTGCTCTGCGATTACTCCTCACGGTGTAGTGTTTGTTGCATCACTGTGACAATAACTATGGTCTAACAATGGTGCCTATACTTTTGGACTACAAAAGGCAAAGGTATTCTTACAATAATTCTCACCATTCCTCACTTCGAATTTATAGATACGCCATTGATTTCATCCTACTTTTAACCAATCTGATGCAGGATTTGTAATCACGAAGATGCGTGTCTCAATGCTACCAGATTTGCATTGGACATATTGCTTGCAATCAATATATATATATATATATATATATATAGAGAGAGAGAGAGAGAGAAAGGTGAAAACAGAAAATCTAAGATGGGATTTAGAGTCGGATGATTATTAAAAAAATTATCAGGAATACATTTTTAAATATGCAACCAATTATTTTGTGATCTTTCCATAAAAAATGTTTGCGTCTTAACAAAAAAAGAATGAGGTGGAATCCCTGGTTTTTTCATGGGAATCATAATAAATATGTAAAACAATTACCAATGGTATTTATCAATTGTTTTATTTAAAAATTTGGTGCTATGCTTAAATTTTGTTCATATATAACTTCAAAAGTCCAGATATAAGAAGTTTGAAGATTAATGTAATCAAGGGTACCACAAAGATGAAAGGGAGAATCAAGAAAGTACAGTCAAACGATTATGAGAGCCACTGTTGAGACTATGATCTCACTTCTACGTTTTTTTCAAGTAGGCCTCGTGCTTATTTCCTTTTGCATCTTTGTACATGACACCATAAGCGATCATCTTCACATTCATTGGGCTACAAAGTGAAAGAGATTTTAGGGTAACATTAAACATACAAACACAGTCAGTCACTATACCTCAGACATATGAAGCTCATAAGTCCAACAAAGTCTCTGACTACTTTGGTTAGTGTTCGAATATAAATCTCAAAGCTCTGGACTATAAATTTGTATCAAAATTACTTCCTAAATGTCGCCCGAAAAGAATCGTGCGACTTAACTGTTACCAAAAAATCATATCAAATGCTACCAGTTTCACTTAAAAGAAACTTAAATGCTCTCACCTAGTAGTGTTGATTGACAAAGAAGTTGCAACGACTATGAAAAATGTTAGACTATTTTCCTTGATTCCATGGTAACGCTATAATGAAGATTGAAATTATTCACCCTTCTTACAATGCCCACCAATTAATACATTATATGTTATAACATCAGCATTATAGCCAAACAAAATCATTTTTTCAATAACACAACTGGCTTTGTCCATATTACCTTCTTTGTGGAGACCACCAATGAGGTTTGTGTGGGGGACCGCATTGGGAATCTTCCCTTTGGATACTATCTATTAAAAATGTTTGAGAGCTTCTGTTATTCTGCCTATTTTTCATATCTTGTGGAAAAAAATCTCGTGCATTTGGTACTGAGTTTGTTTGAGCCCCCAATTTTTTACTATACATCAATTCCACAGACCCAATGAATTTCTTGTGCTTCATGTGACCGCGGTTTTTTCTTTCGTAGTTGATGGTTGAGGATTTGGGGAATGAGAAAAGCACAACATAAAGGAATTTATAGCTGCCACGCCTTCTAGAGTCTAAAGAACCATGTTGGAATAAGTATGGTGAAGAGGAAGGCAGAGAAACCATTGCTTGTTGAAGGGCCATTTTAATAGTTGTGTTGGACTAAGTTTATTTGAGCACTTGTGACTTATTCATGAGATATGCATTGTAATACTACATGAGCCAAATGCAATCCCTGGGGTAGGGTCCCATTCTCCTCATCCTCATTGGATGCATATTTCCTACCTAGCTACCACTTCTCCACCGCCTTGCACAATATGTATGCACGTAGTAGTCGCAACAGTCGAAGCTCTGACAGACCCTCACCTTCTACCCAATTACCTTCTCACCACCTAAGTAACTCTCCACCGTCTCACTTCATGAATACCTCCCCACCACTTCAATATCCAAGTTAATATACTTGAGCTTCTTCAGGTGTTTTCATGGTTCTGAATAGCAGTCGTGGTAAAGTTTTGTATGTTGGCCTTTTGTGTTTCGATGAATTTTTCGGTAAGCAGAGTCGTCGTGTCTGCCTCCACGCATTATCCGTGCAATCACGAATATGACAAGTGGCTAATCTTTTAATAAATTATTAACTTCTATTCCTTTTGTTAAAAAATAACAATTCATAAAGTAAAGTAAACAATTAAAATGTTAATTATAAACTTTCATTCGTTTTTATCGTGCGTGCATGCTTTTTAACAAAGGTTGTGAATTTGTTTGTTTTTTCGCAGAATGCATCACACTATACTAGCCAGGAATCAGACGGTGACAAGATCCTAAAAGCCTATAAATGTGTATTGAACTTAAAGGTCACAGAAGAATCATACTAAATGGCAGTTCTCAAACAATGGTTTCTGATAGAATTTTCATTTCCACGATGCAAATGAAAATTTGAAAGCTAGTCAATAATTCTCAAATAAAGTGTTTTCTGCATTGTTTGTTTAGAAGGTTAATGGGTATAGTGAAACACTTTTGTGTTTGTGAAGTCATTTTCCATCATTCATTGATTCTTCCAGTATTACTGTACAGTGCGATGAAAACCAAAGAAAACACGTAAAACTATTGGAAAGACGGAGTTAATAGCTTGGTTAGGGTTTGTAGAGAAAGTACTAAAGTGCATTTAGAGTCAGCTATGCAATAAGCCATAGTCTAGTACGATAAGTACTAGTGGTGATATGTGACGAGACAAAGCCTCACACGCGTGTTATCGAAAAGGCCTTAGCACAATTCAAAAAGGAACATTGCCAATCTTAACATCTGGTGTTTCAACAATTATCGATATGTAAATGTGTTCTTTTCCTCTGTGCCTCGATTTTTGCTTGAGATATAATTCAAAACAAAGGACTGTGAAATTTGGATCAAATAGTTTGATTTCCTTGAAGTATCTAAAGTTTTCGCTTGATAATTCGTATCGAACAAGATTATGAATTTCCTTAAATATAAGGCAAACAAGACTCAACAAAGCCTTACTTGTCAAGGGACTAGCTCAGACTACGTGGTTGGATACCTTTAATAAGGTTATCTACTGTGTCAAATGCTTCAACAATGGTTTCTTCCGTCTACGCGGGGTTATGTTAGCTTCAAGCGTGGACTCAACAGTGTATTGTCGACAATACATTAAAGATTGACAGAATTACCGATTTTTCCAAGTGTTTTACAGGCAATATTGAAGATTTAATTTGTCCAGATTATTCTTTCAAGCACTTTACCAATAAATTAACTATTTTTTTTCATATCTTCAAAGGATGTTACAAATTCTTTACTGATTCACAAAATTCTTAACATTTCTAGCTTATTCTGAAAAATGCTTTGAAAATACACTGAAGCTTCCACAATTGTGTGCCTCTCGAATGCATTCGACTTATTTCTCAAAATACACTCCGGCTAGAGAAAATTTAAAGGTCTTTTAAAACGTGCACAAAAGCTATAGCTAATTTAAAAGTTCCTTTCAAGCAAAATTTCAACTACTCCACATATAAAACTATGTGTATTTCAACTTCTCAACATATGAACTAGACAAGGACTAGCTGCTTTGCAACTATTTCCCTTGTTGAATATAGTATTTGATAAGTTTTTTTTTAATAATTTCAGCATTATATTTGATGGATTATTGAAATTATTATTTCTTTATTTTATTTTATAATTTTTACAAAATTTTATTGATGATCTTGATTGTAATGTAGATTGAAAGATATTGGGGGTTCAAGGATCATCTATGATCTTCAGGGACATATGGAAACAAGCTATGTCTAAAGTCTAGGACAAGAAACAAATAATTGTTTGAAAACACAGGTATTCCAACAGAGGACGAACACCTTCAGTAACCACTCACACAACCAGATCAAAGATCAACACACCGATGTTTTGATATGGTAAAAACCCTACAGGGAAACATCCTCGGCCCTAGCCAACGCGGCCACTTGAATCAGTTTATTAATGCAAAAGAAAAATATTATAGAGAGATTTTACAAGAGAGTTTATCACAATCGATCATCGACAAATGACCCTCCATGCTCTTTAAATAGAGATCATGGACCAATCGGGTGTTAAGCCACGAATCAATAGTCATTACGATCGAGGAGAATTTGAACTGTCAGATCACTCTATGTCGGGAACATATCGTGACCGTCGAATTTCCTAACTACAAATGCATACTAATGCATACTAAAGAAACACACTCTTACCTAATGACACATTAGACCAAGTAGATCTTAACTAACTCCCAAGTGTCTAAATATCCTAACATCCCCCCTTAAGAACAACTTGGGATAGGATTGAAGGATTTACAATATTGACACAATAGGAGAAGGAAGGAGGCATTAGAGCCTATCCCCCCTTAATGACAACTTCATGAACTCCTAACATAGATCGAAGTTTGGAAAACTTCGCTTCTATAAGAGACTTTGTGAAAGTGTCTACAACTTGATCTAGAGCACTTCAATAACTTGATCATGAATGAGATTTCTGATGAAGTGTGTGTGTAGCTCGATATGCTTGTTGTGTTGATGTTGAATTGGGTCTTTGGCGAGCTTGATGGCACTCTGATTGTCGCACCAAAGGCTGTTGGATGTTGTTGCTAGAATCCAAACTCTGAAAGGATCTGTTGAAGCCACAATGATTCTCGACTTGCGTTTACCGTTGCTCGATACTTTGCTTATGCTGAAGAAAGTGAAATAGCCTATTGTTTATTACAGGCCCAAGTGACAGGTCCTGAACTAAGGCTGAAAACATAACCTACAGTAGAATTCTGATCATCAGGGTCGTCGACCCAATATGAATCAGTGAAACAAACCAATAAGGGAGTCCCCCTGAATTGTAATGTATCCCGAACTGAACTCTACCACAGACATAGCGAAGTATCCTTTTAACTGCTTTCCAATCACTTTCATGGGGTGTTTAAATATATCAGGCAACAATACCAACAACAAAGGAAAGATCAGGACAAGTATGAGTCAAGTATAAGAGGCTACCAACTAACTGACGGTACAGGGTGGCATCAACTTCGAGAGAAGTACATGTGGCAGTGAGCTTGACTCCAGATTGGAAGGGAGAAGGGGTTGGTTTACAATCGTCCATGTGAAAGCGACGAAGAAGGTCACAAGCATACTTATACTAGGAAAGAAAAATTCCTTCATTGGTTTGCAAAACTTGGAGGCCGAGGAAATAGTGCAAAAAGCCTAAGTCTGTCATTTCAAATTTCTTCTTAAGGTTGGTTTTCACATGGTTTAAAAGTTTTGAGTCACTGCTAGTAACGATAAGGTCATCAACATAAAGAACAAGGATTATGAGATGACTTCCTACTTTCTTGGTATAGACATTAGGATCAGAATGTGTTGTAGGAAAATGTCCCTGCGGACAGGTAGATCTCCTCTTGAGAGCTAGACTCTTAACTCTTAAGACAGAAGATGCTTATCATGGACACTGACTTCCTTTTAGATCTAGATAAACTAATGTGTGAGGAGGAAGGAGAAAAGAAGTGCCTTTTACCAGTGTTTGTCCCTGCACGGTCCGAGTTGAGCTCCAATCTTGAACTCCTCTATAAGCCCTGTAGACAAACAAAAGTACAAACCACTTCCTACTCTACTGAGATTAGTTCGAAATAGATCTATCTATTAGAGACAAATTCATGTGAGATCAAACACAAAATTGAAAGAAATAGGCCAAGCATATTATATTAATGAGAACAACAACGAAGAATACTTACAGCCATAGATGTGAGTGTAGCAACTTCATCAAGCCCTCTTTGTCGGAACCCTTGCTCAAACAGTCCACACACAGAATACTAATGCTCCAAACGACAACTTCTTCATGAGATCATAAGTTGGATGCTTCACAATACTTTTCCCCCTCCTTTCCCCATGAGAAGGCCTGTTTAAATAGGCTTGGAGAGGCCCAACCACTTGAGATATCTTTGGGGTAAGTTGAGAATTTTCCTCCTTTAGTTATGGATCTTCCCTAAGATCATGGCTTGACCAAGGATTCGAATCCAACTGCCTTTAGATATTGAGGGGATCTTTCCCTCATTCTTCTCAACAAACCAATTTTCACCTAAAATAGGTAGCGCTCCTCCAAAAGAGGCATCATAGTGTTATAGCACTCCCCAAGAGAAGGAAAGCAAGCGTTGGTGTTATAATGCTCCCCCAAAAGGGTGGACAGAGTGTTATAGCGCCCCCTGACAGTGTATAGGGGAGCGCTCCTCTCTGAAACTCAATTTTTAGTGGTTCTTCCAATAGCAAGAGACTTGTATTTCTAGTAGATTGTTTCCTCCTCTTCATAACTAATCTTTGAGGTGTCCTAAGTGTCCCTGTCATGTTGTTGGAGGCATGACATAAGCAAGAAGGCAGTATGATGTCAGCAACACTTATACACTTGCGGTCAAGATGTGACACTTGCGACATTAATGACGACACTTGCGAAGTGAGTAATTTTGAGGTGTAACAGAATGGCATCTAGAGAATCCAATGTCAATAAGAAAATTGTCCATTTTGGCATACCAAACTAGGAGAGATTGCTTAAGACCATAAAGAGATTTCTTAAGGCGACAAACAAGGCTAGAGTCATTCTGGACATAGCCATGAGGTTGTTCCATGTAGATTTCTTCTTGTAAATATCTGTGCAAGAAGGCGGATTTAACATCCATCTGATGGACCTCCCATTTATGTGAGTCAATAAGGGCAAGAACAAGGTGGATGGAATTCATTTTGGCTACAGGGGAAAAGGTTTCATTATAATCAATTCCTTCAACTTGGGAAAATCCTTTGGCAACTAACCGAGCCTTGTGTCTTTCAACACTTCCATTTGATGAATACTTAGTGTTGTAGACCCATTTACATCTCACAAGTTTTCTTCATTTTGGAAGAGGTACAAGATCCCAAGTATCATTTTTCATTAAATAGCAATACTCTTCGTTCACTGTTGTATCCCAATCTGGATGACTTGAAGCTTCTACAAATGTCTCTGGATCATGAGTCTCAGAAACTTGAGCCAAAAGAGAAGAGGCTCATTGGAATTATGAACGTGTTCGATGTTGATCTAAAGGATCACCGAAAAGACCACCAACTGCTTCTCGTGTTGAACAAACCCATCTAGGAAGCGATGGAACTAGTGTTGGTTCAAGTTCAAAGGACTCATCTAGAGGAAGGTGGGCAGGCTGAGGTGGATTTTCATCCTCATTGTCATCATCTGAAGAAGAAACCATAATAGGAACAAAATAAGGCACAAACGCTGAAGATGGCACGCAGGCCGAAGAAGGAACAAATGTAGAAGATGGCTCGCAGGACGAAGAAGGCACAATCGTTGAATTAGGCTCGCAGACCAAGAGATTTTCATCAAATTTAACATCTCTTCTAATAATAATTTCATTACAATGTGGTTGAAGAAGTCTATAACCTTTGACATCTTCAGAATAACCAAAAAATATACACTTCTCACTTTTAGGCTGCAATGCTTTCCTTTTCTCATCAAGAATGTGAGCCCATGCTATATTGCCAAATACACGGAAGTGACTTACATCTGGTTTAATTTTACTCCTAGCTTCTTCCGGTGTTATATTTTTAAGAGCCTTTGTGGGAGTGTGATTTACTATGTAATTTGAATAGTTGATTGCTTATGCCCAATATTTTAGACTTAATCCCTTAGATTGGATCATACAATTAGCCATTTCTTTTAATGTGCAGTTCTTTCTCTCAACAACACCATTTTGTTGTGGTGTATATGGAACAATGTGTTGCATTTGGATGCCCTGTTTAGGGTAGTAACTTGTAAAATGATTGTTCACATATTCACTTCCATTATTTGTTCTTAACCTTTGAATTTGATGTCAAGATTGCTTTTCTACAAGGGCCTTGTAGGCCAAAAACTTGTCAAAAACTTCACTCTTAAGTTTTAATAAGTAAACCCAAGTACGCCTGGAAAAGTCATCAATGAAAGTTAAGAAATACTCTCACCTAGAAAAAGGAGTAGAAAGTGGACCACACAAATCACTGTGAATAAGCTGCAAAGGGCCCGAGGCGTGCCAAGAGGCACGTTTGTCAAAATTGTCCCGATGATGTTTGTCGAGAACACAACCAGCAGAAACACCATCTCTGCATGAAACATGAGGAAGACCAGTCAACATTTGTTGATTACATAGTTGCTGCAATAAGTGATAGTTTAGATGACCAAACCGCTCATGCCAAAGTTTCCTCAAGTCATCGCTATGAGCAACAAAAACTGATGAAAAATATGATGACCCAAATTTGTCAAACTTGTACAACCTGGTAATATCATCAACAATTTCTGTTGCAAGAACATGCTTAGGATCTTTTAGATCCTTGATTACAACTTGGTAAGGTGAAAAATCTATTGTCTTACCTTCACCTGAATGAGAGATTTGATATACTAATAGAAGGTTACAAGAAAGACTTGGAATACATAATACATCATTGAAATGACCATTATCTACTTGCATTGTTCCAGATCCTACAACACCAACAAATATTTTCTTGGTGTTACATTCATTTAGAACAGAAAATATGTCTTTATCCTTAGCCATATGATAAGATGCTCTTGAATCAATAAGCCACTCATTAGAAGAAGAAGTAGAAGTTGTATTGAAGGAGAAACCTGAAGTAGAAAGTGCATGTCAATGAGAAGAAGAAGAAGTAGTAGAATCAATACTGATGTTGTGCTTCTTCATCACTGCTTCTAAAGCTACCATCTTCTTGAAACATTTGGACTCATCATGACCATCTTTATCACAAAAGTTGCAATTTATGTTAGTCTTCTTATTTTTATATTTTGCTCATTTGTCACCATTAGGAGCTAAAGTTGTCTAAGTGGGTTTGGGACCCTTATGTTTTTTGTTGTCGTAGCGAGGATGTTGCTTCTTGGGATACTTGGGTTAATCTTTATGTTGGGAAACTAATACTTTGTTGGAGGTACTTGCAGTGTTGATCACTCCAAGTTGTACAAGCTTATCTTCCTCTCTAATCAAAGCAACACAAAATGACTCAAGAGTGGGTTTTTGATAAGCTTTCCCTAGAGCCTCTCTCATGGCATAAAATTTAGATACAAACACAGAATATGCACTACCTAGCTTAGAAAGAATAAGATAGATGCAACGTTCTTCCTCTATTTTTATCTCACATTCTTCACATAAAATTCTGAGTGTTTTAAACTTAGATAGATAGTCTCCAAGGCAAGAAAAATTGTTTGGACTTAAGGTCAGTTCTTGATTTTCTAACTGTTGTGCTCGAATAATATTGAGTTTACCAAACACAGATTCAATCTTTTCCCAAGCTTCATCGAGGTCGTATATTTCTTTAAGGTGGAACCTTAAATCAGGAGAGATGGACATTTTGATTAGTCCACATGCTTTGTCACTCCTACTAGACCATTTGACTTTCTTATCATCATCAGTGGGTGTTTTCTCTTTTCCCAAGGTAATCCGGTACAAGCCTTTACTTCTTAATAAATCCTCCATATGGGATTTCCATTGGAAGTAGTTGGTGTTGGTAAGTAACAAATTACTTGTAGAAGTCATATTAAATATGTAGATAATATGGATTTAAAAACTGAAATTGATGATTTGGATGGAAAGATCTCGAAAAGTTAGGCAGTTTTAAAAAAAGTGGCATTGAAAATGGACTTCGAATGTGAAGGTTATGTCATTTAAAAAAAAAACATAAACGATAACCAAAGGACCATGTGGTGGTGTAAGTTGTTTTATGAAATGACCCACTTTTATAAAGAGAAGTGGGGATCACTTTTCAATGAAGTTACTTTATAAAAGAAAAGTTGCATGCAAAATAAATAACTCTAAAATAAAATATTAAAGGTACTTATAGTGATTCACTTTTATACTTGAAGTGAAATACACTTTACAATTTTAGCATGAACTTTAAAAAAAAAAGTAACAAAAGAGAGACTTGAACTCAAGACCTCTTACTTAATAAGGCAAATTTGAACCAAATGGTCTAACAAAACATATTGTAATGTTCAGAAAGAAGATTGTGGGTGTTGTTGTGGAAGACGGCCTTGGAGAGCATGCTAAAAAAAACTCTTTTCACACAAGAAAAAAAATTCGCTTCTTGATGACAACAAGGGTTAGATATCGGTTAACTTACCCGGAAGATGCACATTTTCTTATTTGTTTCTTATTTTCCGAGATCACACAGGGTGTGGGGAAAAGAGAATACACAGATCTAAAAGAGTAGCAATCTGGAAATAAATAATATAAACCGAAATAAAACCAAAATAATACTCTGCAAAAAATTTTAAAATGTGTATGCAGGCTTTATACCTCCAGATCTAACTGAAATAGTCGTATCTTGGGAAAACAAAAACCTTTTCAAATGAAACGAAAAGTGTTTCAGAATGAAATGAGTGCTCCGGACGCAATGGAACAGTCCTCTCAGCCCATAAATGTATGGAAATGAAATAAAATGGAGATGAGGCAACTTGACTTCACGATCTCGATCTACAACAGGAGCGGGTCTTCAAACAAGCTCTGATACCATGTTCGACAACACAGGGATTTCAACAGAGGACAAAAACCTTCAGTAACCACTCACACAAACAGATCAAATATCAACACACCGATGTTTTGACGTGATAAAACCCCTACAGGGAAACATCCATGGCCCCAGCCAACGCGGCCACTTGGAGCAGTTTATTAATGCAAAAGAAAAAGATGACAGAGAGATTTTACACGAGAGTTTCTCACAATCGATCATCGGCAAATGACCCTCCATGCTTTTTAAATAGAGATCATGGACCAATCAAGTGTTAAGACACGAATCAATGGTCGTTAAGATCGAGGAGAATATGAACCACCAGATCACTCTATGTCAGGAACATATCGTGACCATCGGATTTCCTAACTACAAATGCATACTAAAGAAACACACTCTTACCTAACGACACATTAGACCAAGTAGATCTTAACTAACTCATAAGTGTCTAAATATCCTAACAATAATTAGGTAGAGGTCTATGCTCTTTTGTAATGCTTCTTTCTTGCCAAAGAAGTCAACATCAAAACTCTGATTGTTCTAAGAGATTCAAGCATAATTATCAAATATATGGTTGGGAAAAACATTCCAAAGGACAATAATCTTGCATTGATCATCAAATGTATCAAAAAAAGGCTAGGAACTAACTCAAGGTCACATATATCCATGTCTTGCAAGATCTAAACTTAGAAGTGGATTCATACACATACAAGGAATCAACACTCAAGCAAGGCTCATTGGTTTAAAAAGGAGGGACATCTTATTGCATCATCACCTAAGGTCGTTTAATTCAAGTTCTATGACATGTTATACCCATATTAAATTTCATATGTCGCCACATTTCAAACAATAGTCATCTCATGCAGGGAAAGGATATGCAAGGATGTAATTCCATCTAGGCTATTTGAAATGCATAACTGTTGTATGGCCTTTAGAACTGGAAACACTTCATCTTTGAAAATGAGGTGGGATTATGGATTGGAAAGGACCATTTCGTGCTTGTTCCAGAATTATCCAGCTGCTAGATACTCTAGTAAGAAGTTCTTTGCTCCTTGATTTACTTGGTCGGGAGAGGGGTCTATCTATCCCATGCTCCAAAGAATCACAATGGTTATTATTGTTTACAATGTGGAATCCTATTATCTATGTTTAAGATTTTTTTATTTTGGTTTACGTTTTGTTATTGGAGTTTGGGTCAGGGGATTGTCTTTCCGAGTATAATTGTCATTTTGTTTTGATGCAAATTCTTGCGTGTTTGGATTTTATTTTCTTTTGGAAATCAATTTGGGCCTCTGTGCATTTTGTCACAAAATTTTTTGAACCTCTTCCATCAAATGGTGGTTAAAGTTTTATGTGTCAAGAGATTTGTTCCAGGTATTTATCTTTGGTGGGAGAACAATGCTCCAAGCACCTTTCTGTTTGTTTTGTAAAACAAAGGTAGCCCTTGCGTGTGGGATTCATATTTGGATAACCTATTATGGAATTGGCTCTATTTTCAATCAATTTTATTTTAACTCACAAAATTATGGATGAAAGAGAAGTTATGGAATTCAAAAGAACTATGAGAGGGCATGAAGAAATCATCCAAGAAAATTGAAACTCCTCGTTCTCATTAACTACCAAAGTGCATGAGAATGAGCACCATTGTGCCACACAATATGCAACTATCATAAAACTCTTGTTACAACAGAAGCAGAAGCTAGATGCTCTTGAAGCTGAGTGCAACATGTTGAGGAACTTGGCAATCAACCTCGACAAGGAAGTTCAATCCACAACCTCCAACAATAGGATGTCCATCAATTCAACTTTGGCAGAGTTTAGAGAGGAAAAAAGTATTCACTAGATGAAAGATGCCATGGATATCGAGCAACATAATTCCTTCACATCAAATGTTGTTCAGGAAGAGGTCGATTGCTATGACATTTTCCACTAAGTTTATATGTATTTCAAATTTATTTGTCTTTAGGAGTTTTTATAAGGCATCACACTTTCAAGAATATCTGGAATGTATCAATCTTTGACTCTAACATATTCCTTTATATATCTTTTGAGAGTTGTCATTTTGATAAAAATTCTTATATAAACTATTTTGTATCCTCGCTACTAGTTTCAGTGTTTTATAATATAATATTATCCAAGTTTGATTTTAAAAGAAGTATAGATTAAAAATAGTTTTATAAAAACCTCCACTAAATTTGAATCCTCTATACAAATGAAGGATATCCGTAAAAATAATAAGAATAATAAGAATAATAAGAAATAAGATATTCATATGTTTATTATCTAACTAGTAGGTAAACCACTTATCTATGTGTCTATAATAATTATGCAATAATGAAGTCACGAGTAAATCCTACTTGATCATCAACCTCTTAAATTTTTTTATTGAACTTGAAATTGAAGAAGTCAATATTTGTATATAAAACCTAGAGTTGTATTTTTTTTTTGTGACTAGCGGAATCATCAACTAGTTGAGCCTGTATTCGCGTGACACTGGGTCGTGTTATCCGACTGCTACCACTACAACCTCCAAGCATGCCAACACGACCCCTCGCATGACACTAGGTAAATCGAGGGTTTCAAACAAGTAACTTCACATAACATATAATGCATTAACACCACACTCCATCACCAACTATTGTACACTCCACAAGCTAAACCTTTGAATTATGTCACTAAAAACTATTAATCTAAATAATATTATATATTTACTTTTTAAATTTAATATATATTTTTAATTATGTTATTAAAAAGCATCAATTATATATATATATATATATATATATAATTGATGATATATTTTTATTTTAAAAATTATTTTCCATGTTATATATATATAAAAATATAATTGATGTGATGTATTTTTATTTTAAAAATTATTTCCCATGTAACATTATTCGCCATATACATTCATGTTGGTGGAAGGGGGATTACAAGCGTATATGAGTGGTTTTCTAAAAAGGTGTATAAATATAATATGAGAGGAGATTTGTTATTTATCTATCTCTCGAGCCTAAAGCATTTAAAGTACATGTATTTTTATTTATTTTATTGGGTGAATTTATTTTTAAAAATATGTGGTATTTATATAATATTTTTTTTTTTTTTCAAATTTCTGCATTTAAAATACATGTATTTTCATTTATTTTATTTGGTGAATTTATTTTTAAACATATGTGGTATTTATATAATATTATTTTTTGTTTTCAAATTTCTTATACGTGTATAAATGTAACATCAAAATGATGCCATAGCCATGGCCAAAGCTCCAAAACACACGTAATTTTGCTTACTTTACTCCATTAACGTCACAGTAAATCCTCGTACATATTTTTGGAATATTTTTGTTTTTATAATTTTCCGTTAAGTGTGACGTGTTCACAATAACGCCATGTTAATAATAAAAATACAGAATTTTCAAGCAAACTCATTTTATACGAAACGATAGTTAGTTGAAAATTAAACACTTTTTTTTTTTAATTTGTTTGGGACCTCATGGCTGCGGGATTAACCTGTGGCTTGAGAAATCGCGACTCAGGGGTATTTAAGCCGTCAAAATCACCCAGGGATTGCATCCGGCCTGAGCCACACCAACCCTTAACATGGTTGGATTTTTTGTCCCCACAGGTTTCGAACCGCTGACTTTAACAACACGGAGTGACTTAACAACACACTCCGTCACCAACTGTCCTACACCTCGGGGACAACAATTAAACACCTTATTAACTAACTTATATA
>ML798180.1:1043981-1055407 GCA_009831015.1 Picea engelmannii
TCTGTACCAACAATATTGGCTGCTCATTTGTGTCGGAATATCTAGCTGGAGAGACACTTGGCTATCTTTGAAGGAAGTATGCCTAAAATCCAAAAGGTTTATTACAAAACTTTAATTCAAGCTAGTGTGAATGAGGGAGTTAAAAGAGACAAACTTCCAAAAAGTTTGTTATTTCATTTACAAGATAACACTACCATTGCATATTTTGATGGGGCGGCGCATCGAAGTGGGGTTATTGTGGAGCAGGTGGTGTTCTAAAACTTCCAGATTTTACTTGTATTAGATGGACCTTTAATGCTGGTCAAGGCACTAATACAAAAGCCGAATTACTTGGGGCTTGGGCAACGATAAGATTTGCTTTACACCTCTCCATCAGAAGATTACATTTAGTGGGGGATTCCAAAGTGGTGATTGCTTGGCTGGATAACAAAGGTAATCTCAAAGTCTGTGCGATTGAAGGCTGGAAATCGAGATTAAAGGAGATGGTGAAGGACTTTGAATACATTAGATTTGATCATATTCATAGAGAATTTAACAATGAAGCTGATTACTTATCAAAGCAAGCATCAAGCGAGATGGAAGGAGGCATCATGTATTACACTTGGCATAATAACAAAGAGGGGGAAAATAATACTATCAACATTTACTAGTAACTGGCTACTTTTTGTTTTTTCTTTGGCCATTGATGGTGAGATACATGGCCATGTTTTTGTCCGAGCTATGCTATGTTTGTTGTTTAGTTTTAACTATAGTTTTATCATAGTATGATGTTAGCTGAGGGTTCCATCAACTTTTGTACTCAAAGTCTTGGGGACAAGTTGTTTTGGGCTATATACTTTACATTTTTGTTTTTTGACTGTTACTTTTCTAGAGTAGGAAAAGTAGCTCCTTATTCCTGTGGAGAGGAAGTGGAGAGAAATTGATATTGTGGAGGTCGTGTAGGAATTTTTGATGAAGACAAAGTTGTAAAACTTTTATATTCTCTTAATATAAATAAGATAATTTTTCTATTGAAAAAAAACAGTTCAATATTTTATCGAGAGTTAATATGTTGACCATTAAAAAGTCTTATTTTCCTTGGAAGGGTCACATGCATTTCTTTTAATATATGCCATTTAAAAAAAACATATACTAATTTATGGTCATTATATTTTTGACAAATAATCTTCTTGACACACAAGGTATCATATTTTATCTCCACGAACAAAAAGAATATACTAATTTGAGGGCCTTAATCATTTTTGATAAAATTCTCACGAGCTCCATAGTGAAATTGGGCGTTGGTCGATTCCTAAAACGCCATGGGATGAAAGAGTGTGTCACATTTGTGACACTAAGAAGGTTGAAGATGAAAATCACTTTCTCTTAGATTGTCCAGCCTATACCCATATTAGATCTCATTTTCAAAATATTTGTCACACTACCAACCTTCCTAACCTCTTAACTCAACAAAAGTATGGGGATATTGGAAAGCTTCTCTTAATAATTTTCAAACACAGAAACAAAATTCTAAAGAATTGCAAGTAATCACTTACCCTCTTAAGGTCCGATAGATTAATTCAGTCTTAGTGGACGTTAATCATCATCATCGTCATCACCAATAATTAGTTATTATAAATATCCCTAATTATGAAACAAGGTGTTAAAATTATTTATACTAAGTAACAATAATAATTGACAATTAAACATAAGGTCGGTGGAGGCGGCTGGATGGTAAATTCATTCTTGCAACGAAGGTTAGGTCTTGTGCTCAAACCCAAGCAAGGACGTGGTCTAGTCGCAGAACAAATCTTAACTGGGCCAAGCCCGCGTACCTTTTAAGGTCGGCAGAGGCAACTGGATGGTAAAGTCATTCTTGCAACGAAGGTCAGTTCTTGTGCTCAAACCCGAGCAAGGACGTGGTCTAGTCACGGAACAAAGCTTAATTGGGCCAAGCCTGTGTACCTTTTGGGAATAATTTCGGTTAAGAAGAGTCGAGAGGGAAGAAACGACTGGAGCAACTGCAAGCTACGGTTTGGTAAGTCGTGGCCACAACAGAGGACAACATGAATACCAAGGGGGGCAGTAATGGAACATCCTCATACAAGCAGGTAGTAGTAGACAAAGGGAAAGGCCCACGAGGCATAGGTTTCAAGGCAACAATGCCAAGCACCTCAAGATCAAAATCGAAAAAGAGTTGGGAAAGTAACTAGAGGAAAAGTAATGGCACGAAGGAATAAGCCAGAGAAGCTCAGAATATTGTGCAAGAAACGACGAGCCCCAATGGAGTATAAGGGCACAACCCATGTAAGCCAAAGCCAACAATGATACCCAATGTAATATTGGACGATCCACAAATGCAACTCTACAGAGACCAGATGAAGACACATGTGCTAATATGCAAGTTTATGGGGTTGTGGCCCACAGAAAAAACATTGCACAACTGGATTAAATATCAATGGAAGCCAAGCAGAGAAGTGGATCTTCACCTGGGATCGAAAGGCTTCTTTACAACAGTCTTCATGAACCTGGAAGATAGGGATAAGATCTTTGAGGGTGGGTCATACTTCCACTCCTTAGCAGGACTGTACATGCGACCATGGAAGGAAAACTTTTCCCCAGAAAAAGAAACCTTCACAAATGTACCGGTATGGCTGAGACTTTACTCAACCTTTAGATTATTGGCTACCATACACCTTTGAAGAAATAGAGAATAAACTGGGAAAATATGTGAAGACATCAGAAGCAACCCTAGAAGGATGATACACCTCCTATGCAAGAATCTACATAGAGATGGATGTATCGGGGGCACTCCCAGAAGCCATAAGCCTGGAATTCAGGGACGAGGAATGGATACAAAATATTGACTATGAGAAGATCCCCTTCAAATGCAGGAGATGTCATGAACATGGACACCTAATCAGAGAATGTTCGATGATTAAAAAATAAGAAGCGGAGAACACCAAACAACAGTAGGACGAAGATGGGTTTATAAAACCAAACCCCAAGAACAAAGCTAACAAGAAGCAAAGTAAAGCCCCAACAGGGAGAAACCTGGAGGCCAGGAACAAAGCAGAAGGATGGGACAAGAACAACAAAGAGGAGGAAGGAGGAAAGGAAAAAATAAAAGCTAAAGAAGACAGGGAACAAGCTACAAATGAGGGTACAGATAGCCCAACAAAAGGGATGGGACAAGGGAGTAGTGCAACTCTTATGGCCGGAGAAACCACAGATACCCCCACCACCATGCAAGAGGCAGACAGAGATGTGAAAATGACTCCAAGTGAGGTAGGAACAGAAGATCCGGATCTCAGAGACATTGTAGAATGAGAAGGGATCGATCTCCCAAACATACTGGAGCAGTGGAAGTGGTAGGGCGTAGACAATGTACCAGTGGAGAAACTAGTACGCATATAATACTTGTTCCTCCTAAGGGAGGAAGCCAAATCTAGAGGGCTCAAGTGCACACATGGGAGATAGGACACCTAGGAAACAAAGCATGTGAAGGAGAACCACAACTCTCACCAAGCAGCCGAGAAGGGAAAAAGGCAGGAAATCAAACAACGCCACCCTACAGGAACTAGGAGCGTTGTTGATTAACTCAGGTAAGATAAAAAATCTCTTTTCCAACTCCCCCCCACATGTTTAAATGAAGATTATAACATGGAATATAAGAGGTCTAAACAACCCACAAAAGCAGAGAATTCTTAGGAATAGACTTAGGAAGGAACAACCGGACCTCGTTTTCATCCAAGAGAAAAAATGCATTGTAGACAGAATGGAAACAATCAGGAAAAAACACTAGAGCAAGTACAAGATGCTGGTTGTCGAAGGACATCAGATGGCAGGAGGAATCCTCACCTTGTGGAATTCACAAGTGATGAACCTAATAGCAGCTGAGGCCACCAAGCACACACTTTCGGTTAGCATACAACTCATGGGGAATACGAAGATGATTCTATGCACTAATGTGTATGGACCCCAGCTACTAGAGGAAAAGAGAAGAATGATACTAGACCTAGAAGACATAAAAACCTGCTCCAACAACCTCCACTGGATCCTGGCAAGAGATTTCAACATCATCACATCACTTGCTGGAAAAAAAGGAGGCACCAGGAAATTGGACGGATATGCGGAAGATTTCTCAACCTTCATAGACACAACAGAGATGGTGGACATCAGAACCAATAACAAACACTTCACTTGGAACAATAAACGGATAAATCAACATCCAGTTGTGACAAGACTGGACATAATCCTGATATCGGAATCCATCATTATGCAAGGAATAACCTTAGATTGCAACATCCTTCCCTGGGGAGGTTCTGATCATTGGCCAGTCCAACTGGAAGCAAACTTCCCAACCACTTCGAAGAATAGACCTTTCAGATGTGAGAAATTTTGGATTGAACACCCCACCTTCAAGGAGAACATCAACCAGTGGTGGAGGGAGGAACAACCAGAGCAAGGTAAACAAATGTTCAAACTCTATAAGAAACTAAAGTACATCAAATATAAGCTCAGGGAGTGGAACAAGGAAATCTTTGGCAACATAAACCAAGAGAAGAAAAATATTGAGGACAGAATGAGAAGACTCCAAGAAGTTTGCATAGCGGAGGGATACACAGAGGAATGAAAAAAGGAAGAGATCCAAATGACCTAGGAATGGGAAGGAAGATGCCAACAGGAAGAAATTCTATGGCGCCAAAAGTCCCGAAACAGATGGCTAAAGGAAGGAGAGAGGAACACCAGGTTTTTTCATAGAACAACCATTGCCAGAAGAGCTTACAACAAAATTATGAAAATTAGGGATTAGGATGGGATCGAGTGAGAATCCCACAAGGAAATCGAAAATACCTTGGTAAGTCACTTCCATGGGCTAGCCCAAGAAGCCAACAAAGACCAAATGGAGGCCATCCAGAGGATTACGCAACACATCCCTCGACTAGTCACCGAGGAACATAATAACACCGAGGAACATAATAACAACCTAAACAAACCCATAGCTAAGGAGGAAATAGATCAAGTGATCCAAGAGATGCCCAACGGGAAAGCCGCAGGTCCAGATGGTTTCACAGTGGAATTCTTCAAAGCCTACTGGGAAGTGGTCAAACACGATGTTTATAGGGTGGTGGAGGACTCTAGACGGTCGGCCTCCATCCTAAAAGCGTTAAATGCCACAATGATTACCCTAGTACCCAAATAAAATGAAGCAAGGAACCATGACCACTATAGACCCATAGCACTGTGCAATGTGGTTTATAAGATAATCTCTAAATTCATAGCCAATAGACTGAAACCCCTCCTACCCACACTGATTTCACAAGAACAGGTGAGTTTTGTGGAAAGACGACAAATCATGGACAACATCATCCAAGATCATGAGCTAATACACACCCTGAAAATCCAAAGGAGAGGGGGGATGATAATTCAACTTGACCTAGCAAAATCCTATGACCAAATTAGCTGGCACTACATGGTTAAGACTCTGGAATCCTTTGGTTTCACCCAACACTGGACCAGTTGGATTGTCGGTTTAGTCTCAACGACTAGTTTCTCGCTCCTGATAAATGGAGCCCCAACCAAACCCTTCTGGCCTACTAGAGGCATCAGACAGGGAGACCCGCTTTCTCCCTTCCTATTCATCCTGATGATGGAAGGTCTCAGTAGGAGCATAAAAAGCGCAACAACAGCAGGAGAAATCACAAGCCTCAAACCTTTCGAAAGCTGCCCTACTTCCACACACCAATAGTTCGTAGATGACACCTTACTCCATGGCATACCCACAATCAAGGAAGCAAAAACATTCAAAAGGATCTTAGTGGAGTTTGGGGAAGCCTCGGGAGCCGAGATTAACCACTCCAAATCGATGATCTACTTTTTCAACACCAACCCGACAATACAAAGGAACCTGGTAGATATCTTGGGTTTTGAGCGCAAAACTCTCCCAACTAAATACTTGGGCATCCCCCTGACGGAAAAATCTTACAAAATGGCAAATTGGGAAGGAGTGATGAACAAGCTACATGAAAGGGTGAAAAAATGGACGTACAGATCCCTCAACCTAGTGGGAAGACTAGTACTGACCAAGGCAGTGCTGCAAGCAATTCCAACCTATATGTTGTCTGTATTTCCCGCCCCCAAAGGGATACTACAAAAACTGAGGACCATCCAAAGGGACTTTCTATGACAATGAGTGGAAACTAAGAAAAATGGGCCTTGGTAGCTTGGGAGAGGGTTTGGAAGCAAAAAAGAAAAGGCAGACTGGGGCTACAAGAGCCACAAGTAACTAACGAAGCCTATGGGGTGAAACTATGGTGGCGATGGCTCAAAGAAACTTCTACCCCGTGGGAAAACTTCTGGAAGGCCAAGTATGCCCCAAACATAAATGACCAGGACCAAATTCGCTTTATGGGCACCATGGAGGGATCAACCATATGGAACCTAGCTTGGCGCAACAAGACTTGGGTCCAGACACACAACTTTTGGGAAGTAAGGAATGGTAAAACAATCAGATTATGGGAGGACGCCTGAAAACAGGAACCCAATATGGGAAATCCAGACAGGGAGTAATTCCAACAAGACATGATCGCGCAAGGCAAAACCAATGTCAATCATTATTGGAAGCAAGGAAAAGGAAAATTGCAGTCTCGAATGGAGAGGACCAATTAAGATGGGGCTGGGAAAATGGTGGGGAATTCAACCTGAAGGAAGCACGACATTACATTGTGGATCAAGGACCAAGAAGACCTAACGCAACTATGGGATAAGCTTTGGAGTAGCCCCCAGTGGCCTAAAATAAAAAATTTCAAATGGTTAGTACTTCACAACCGAATTCTAACTTGGGAAAACCTAAGGAAAATGGGATTCATAAGCTCGTCATGGTGCCACCTCTGTCAAACCAAGGAAGAAACAACAAATCATCTCCTCGATGAATGCATCTACACAACTGAGATCTGGGACTGGGCGACATGTATATTTCGACAGTCCAATAGGACACGTGGTAACATCTTTGCAACCATCAACAACTGGCGGGAGAGTTACAACGAAAACGAAGAGGTGAACCTTTGCTGGACTCTCATTCCGGGGATGATCATATGGACAATTTGGAAAGAAAGGAACCGACGCATCTTCAAGAATGAAAGTCTTCTGGAAGGGAAAATAAAAAAATAATAATCTCCATGATTAGAGAAACGGTGCTGAGCCGCAACTACTAGAATGGGAAAGCGCAACTTGCAGGTTGAGACTCAAGAGTTATAGAAGCTTTATAGCTGAAAGGCGGGCGCAACCACACACAAAATGGAAGACCACCGCAAATCCAACAAGGTGCGCGCAATTGGAGCCCCCCTCCAGTAGAGTTCCTCAAGATGAATTTCGACGGGGTGGAAAAATAAAACCCAGGCATGACATGAATGGGTGGGGTTATCAGGGATAGTGATGGAAACATAATCCAACTGTACGCCGGAAGTATGGGAAAGTCAACCAACAACACAACGGAATTCAGAGCCCTGGAGATCAGCCTCGAGATTCTAAGCCATGAAAGGATGACAAAGACTATCGTGGAAGGTGACTCCACTCTGGTAATCAACACGGTGAAGAGACTCCAAAGTGGAACCAAGGTGGGCAAAGTCCAGAGACACTGGTGCTTGGCACACTCCTTGCAAAAAATCCAGGAACATATGCAAAAGATGAACACAATGGAGTTGCACTGGGTATGTAGGTCAGCGAATAGCCTGGTAGATAGAATCACCAATGAAGGGGTTAGCAAGGAAGGATCAGATTTAGACACCCCATGGAGCAAAATCCCAAACGGTCAATTCTGAACAGACTGCACACACCTAGCGACAAAAGACCGTGAGAGAATATTAAGTACGGAAGGTCACATCGAGAGGAGCGACGAAAGGCTAGTAGGTGGGCATGATGAATCCAGACAACATTTTCATGGGAAACACCTAATTACAAGGGACAAAGCGGGATCTGACCACCCAATAGATAGAGGTACGAACTCAAGGTCATATTAGTAGGATTAAGTGCAGGGTTAGCACAAGGGAAGTTACAAATGGGACTCAGTAGGTCAAGAGTGATGTAGGACAAAAGAGGTTACCACGCGCCAGTAGGGTCACTCCCCATCAAAGAAAAGGTACGGAAAAGAGAAAAGGTGGTTACACAACGAGCAGGGGCAAGGGACGACGCAGGGATAACGATCAGACTGTCATGATCACTCATACTGAGACAGAGAAAAAGGACAGGAAGGACCAACTCTATGGGCATATCATAATTGCAAGGACAAGCCTGCAATAGGCGAACGCCCATAAGAGGCGAAGCACTAGGAATAGAGGCAGTTGGACTAAGCGCAACAAAAGAAGCCACCACAAAAACAAGGGCTCGACAAGAAGGATCCCAGGGGTAGATAGAAACAGGAGGAGAATTCAGGGAGAGAACCACCACAAACCAACCAAGATGGTGCGTATGAAGAAAACGCACGTCGAAAGAAATACCCAGAGGGAAAATAATCCGATAAGCCACAAGAAGATTTCAAGGATGGAGCAAGCAGCTCGAGACACCAAGGGTACCTTCCAGGCGCTGGTCGACCCGAAAGGTAAAGCGACCATCACCAGATGGGAGAGGGAAATCACCGCCAAGCGCAAGGGAAAAGCCCGGAAGGAGCTGAGACAGGAAGCGGATTGGTTAACGGACCTAGGGACCACGCAGGCCAGGGAAACACTCTACCACAAGACAATAGAGATGGCATGGCGGACAAAGATATTAATAGGCAAAGTAAGCACAACAAAGAAAGATGCCAATCGGAAGGGTAACAAGGCCCATAAACAAGTGCTAAAATAAATCTTGAGTCGCCTCAGCACACTGGACGCTAGTACAAAACGAATGGCAGAGGCCCAAAAGAATCAGCAGGAGAAGTTGGAGCGAATGGCTGCCCAATTCCACTTATACTTGCGCTACGTCCACCATATGGATATCACACCTACTGATGGGAATGGAGCACCAACCCATATCAACAAGACCCATACGGTGGCTTAGAAGGAGGAGGGCAAGGACATGGCGCAAGATGGAAAGAAGCATCTCATAATCCTGGACTAGAGTTGGGTAGCAAATGATTAGGAATATACTGGGTTAGTCTAAACTGCTATCTTGTGTTTTTTTGGTTTTGTTAGAACTAGACTGTCAAAACTGGATATGTTAGGACTGGACTGGTTTCCCAATGTGGCGGTCCTGCCTTAACTCCATGCTATATCAAAGAACGCAACCTCGAAACCCCTGGGCTGGTTTCCGTCATGGCAGACCAGGGAGTCCGCCCTTTTTTGTATATAACTTTTATTAATAATACAGATACTCACACTCACTTACACAAAAAATAATAATTGACAATTAAACATATTAATGATTAATTATTATATATATCACGAGATGGATATAACAATTTAACATATAAAATTATATATATAAAATATACATTTTGTGAAAAATATTTTTAAAAATATATGAATATTATTTTAATAAAAATATTTTTAAAAATATATGAATATTATTTTAATATGAATATTTTTATATATTCATATTTTTACATTATAATAATGATGATTTTATTTAAAATATATATATTATTATTTCTATTACTAATTTTAAAATTAAAACTATTTCAAAATTAGTTTTAAGTTGGTATTTACCCTACAATTTGTTTCATAATTATTAGACTTTGCGAAAGATGGACTTTGTGATGAAACTCATAACAACTTGTGTGAAATAGTATGTCATTGGTGTATATTGCTATAAATGATAGTGATTGGATTCAAGAGGATATTGAAGCCATGGTGATGGATTCATTATTACAAAGTCAATTTACTTAAAAAATAAATCAAATGCATTTTCTAAAGTTTGTTTTTTAAATTTGCCATAGCCCTTCATCAATTAGTGTGAGGTTCACTAAATTATTAAACTATATATGAATACCAAACCATTTTTCAAAATATTGTGTGACACGGATGTAACAACTCATGAAGAATAATCACAAAAACTTTGAAGATAGTGCATGGCATTTTTTATTTTATTTTTAATTTTTTTATCTGCTTTTTGATACAAAGATGCACAACATAAATAACATCACACATTATTATTTCAACACAAGTAGCAATAAGCATCCACAACATAATTATATAAAGGTTAATGTTTTCTAGCCTCTTTATATTTAGAGAGCCTACGCGTTTCTGAATCAGACAATCATCCACACTATATAAACTAAATCAAAGGATAATTCAAATCTTTTTATTCAATCACAAACTTCATATTTATGTTTGTGTTTCTTTTCTTTTGATTTTATAGTTATTCTAATTATTCAAATTCCAAATAAAATGTTTTATATCTTAATGATATGGACAAGAAATATTGCACTACACTACATTTTTTTTTAAGTCACAAAATAGAATCAAAACTTAACAACTGTAAACAAACATGCAAGAAAGCTATAGTGTCAATGATGCTTATGCATCAAATCCCTTGGTTGGAAAATTTTGAACATACTTCTCAAAAGATAGGTGAACAAAATTTGTAGACTGGACATCTTCCTCTGCCCCTCTCTACTGCTAATATCCACACCATTTTCTTCAACGTCTTGACCCAACACTACCATACACATGCCCCACTCTTCAGTGTTTCTTCAATTCCTTGCAAATCTGTCTTAGAGTGTTGCACAACCTCCTTCTCTTTTACCCCAATGGTGCTTATTTCCTTACATTGATCACACCCATTGGTGCTTATTGCCTCCAATTTTTCATCTTAGGTACACTATACCCACTTCTTTTTGCATGGACTGCAAAAGTATGCCATTCTCCTCATTGTCAAGTATGTTATTGGCTATATCCGTTATGGCGATATCCTCCACCTTCTCTGCTTCATTTCATGCAAAGATACAAAAAAAAACATATGGAAATGACAAATCCTCATTTGCTCATTCTTAACAAGTGTTGCTACTATAACACCAATGCTTTTCTCTTCATTTTCTTCAGCCCACTGCTTCACAGGTTCTTGTTGCTCTACTTCCTTTAGATATTACAATGCTAGAGTTAACATTACTTTTCCAACCTTGTCCACTTCTTCATTTGAAAGATGTAAATTATATTCCATCCCACCCTTCTCCAATTCATAGGTGTTTCTTCTCCCATGATGCATACCTCTCTTATCAAATGGCCATGGCCTTCCCAACAATAGGAGACAAGCATCCATGGGCAATACCATCATATAGAATATCACCATATATGCCAATATTAAAATTAATCAAGCATTTTTCTCTCATAGTGACTCTATGCCCCTCTTGTAACCATCACACTATATATGCATTTGGATGAGGTGTACACTTCAAATTTAATTTCTAAACAACTTCAGTGGTAACCAAAATTTATGACCTACCACCATCAATAACTAAATTATAGAAC